>JAFEMH010005659.1:0-154245 GCA_022495995.1 Adenophora triphylla var. japonica
TGAGTATTAGGGACATGGAGCTCGCTACTACAGTGTACCCTACTTGAAAGGTATAAAACTTACTACATATAGCTTTACACGTTTATAAAAAAAAACTAGGGTACGGAGCTCGCTACTACGATGCTTCCTTGTAAATAAAGAATGTGTAAAGCTTGCTTAAAAATTGCCTAAGGAATGACAAGTTATATATGTTGAAAAAATATCAAAGGGAATTTTATTTAAAAATGTTGCCTTGTGTGTCACGCAACATTGCTAGTAACTACATTAGTAGATGCTACATTATTTTTTTATTGTCTTATTTTTTTGTTTTTGTTAATTAAATTTTAAATTTTCAAAAGTCTATTTCTTTACATTTAAGAGTTTGTGAAATTTAAAAGGTTTTTAGCAAAAAATTTTATTTTGTCAAATTAAGTGTAATTTTATAATATCTATTTTTTTAAATTCATCTCTTTGAATTTTAGAAAAACTCAATTTTATGAATATTACTAAAATTATGTTTAGTTATTATTAAAAATTATAAAAATTAAAAAAATAATTTTTTTCCAAAATAGGCGGATAACTTGGCTGAAGTTTGTTGGGATATGTTTTGGATAAAAGGTTTTTTTTAAATTAATTTGAAGTTGTCAAATCCAACTTAATAACTCTCATTATTCCTCAACAAAGCCCACTCCTTACTAAACCCTCTCTCCACTCTCTCTCTTTCCGTTTCCCTCTCTCTCTGGCGGGAGGCAACCTCAAACCCTCTCCCCTTTGTTCTTCGTCTTCTTCGATCCTCGCTGGCAAGCCACCAAAATTCTTCCCAAATTTCTTCTCCCATGGAGATTTCGCCCATAGCCCCCTCGAGTGTCTCCTCCAGTGTCTCGTTCCCCATGGAGATATCTCTCTGCAACATTTTTCGTAGTACCACACCCTCGACCTCGCGTCTTTAGACATTGTTGTCTATGATCCATCTCAAATTTCCGTTCCTTTAAACCTTCAGGAAGCTACCCCCTCCATTGAGCTATAGCCACCCCTCAAAAGAAAACCAAGAAGAGGAAGAGCTGAGTTGATGCCTCTTCGTCTTTTCGGAGTGGAGTGCGTCATCCAATCTGAGAGGATGAAACCTTGTTCGGGTTGAAGATACCTTGAGCACGGGCGATGATCCGGTAAATGTGGAGGATAGCCAGAGTTCTTCGCTCAACATTTCATCCGAAGAAAATTCGGATCCAATTTTTAAAGAGACAAAGGAGCCCTCGTAGCAAGTACCCCCAATGGGATCGCTCTCCGTCCCAAAGCATACGACAAAACCGGGGGCAAACTTTCGGAGGGTCATAACTCCTTCATACAAACTCCCGATTGGGCGTGTCATATATGGTTGGAAAGCTCTCGTGACGAGCTAGCTTGCCATCACATTCACAAAGAGCATGGAAAGTCCGTACCGGACCTCTTTGCATGCCAAAGGTCCCGTCACGGACCTGCTTTGCCCGAGGCACATAATCATTCACGAAAAATCCCACTTAAAGTCCACGAGATTCCTCAAATCCCGGAAATTTAAAATTTTGGATTACCTAAGAGGTCCGTACGGACCTCTTTGCAACTTTTCCTACACTATAAAATAGGGCTCCCTCTCCCTCATTTTTCACACACCTCCTCGTTTCTCTCTTCGCTCCACTAGGCCTTAAGCTTCCCGCCTCCTAAGTCCTTCCGAGGCATTCCCGGCCCACTTTCGGGATCCTTCCGAGATTGCCTTCCCGAGCCCCCTCGTGGTGCTCAGGAAGCCTCTCCGGCGCTCGAGGCGGCTCCCGCGCTGCTCCCAGGCACTCTCGAGGTACTACGAGGCCCCTACGTGGTACTTTCCAGAGAGCCTTGCACTGGTGCTTTCCGCGGTGTCCGGCTCTTTTCCAGAGTCAAACCGGCGATCCCGAGCCACGCGAAACTTCTGCCCAGGAAGTGACTCATGCCACCACAGCGCCTAGCATACGCCGAACTTCTGCACTTGCCCAGAGTGATCCCGAGCGATCCCAGCTGCACGCAGAACCTCTTTGCCCGAGCCAGGCATTTCTGCAGCCTCGGCTCTTGTGCAGAAACTGCGTGTAGCGGACATACCGGCATCTCCCGAGAAGCAATCCCGATCCGTGCCCAGGGCAGCCTACTCCGACCTCCAAACACTATTCCCCGGCGGAAGACGGGGACGCGAACCCAACATTAGTGGAAGGCTTCTCCTTCCCAGTTACCTATTTGACAATACATTTCAATACATAGCATACAATGTGAAGACATCCGGAATACGGCATGCATTTTTTAAAAGCACACACACACACACTTTGCACAACATTTAAAGGATATTAGGGGTATCCGAAAGACTGCGTTTTACGAGGCGACTCGGGTGAGCTCTAATATTCTAATATTCTCTTCCGAGGAGTCATGTCGACCTCACAGAACTCAAAATCTCATCACACTGAACGAGTTTAAAATTATGCTTTAAGGCGGTGCCCTTTACACCCCGATGTTTTGGGCTTAATAAAAACGGCGTGGCGACTCTACAAATACGAAAACAAACGGCGAGACACAACGGCTCGACGAAAGCGAAACCGCTGCGAGGCGGGGGCTGCAGGTGCCGAGATGCCAGGGCGCGAGCCTCTCGGATCCGGGTAATTCCGGTTAGCGACTCTCTTGAGGGAACTTTGTTTTAAAATCTTTTTAAACAAAACAAAAGATTTTTAAAAGCGATGATGAGGTCAAACTTTCATTTTACCCCTTCCTTTAAGCCCTTATTGTGTGTGTGTGCACGTGCTTTACTTTTTATTTTACAAAAAAAAAAAAATACAAAAGAAAAATGCATCAATATACATCTGTGCATACATTTAAAATTCTTCAAAAAAAAACTTTTGTTTTACTCGGAAAAGAATTTTAGAGACCGCACACGTGTCGCCTTGGCTTTGCCTCGGTTACACCGCACACTACTCCAGCTTCTTGCCTCGGTTACACCGCACGCTACTCGCCTTCTTGCCTCGGATACACTGCACTTTAGGCCCTCGGCCTTGCGGAGTGGTCTCGGTTGCGATCCGTTTGGTCTTCCTAGGCCTCTTGGGCGCGCACGGGATCATTCAAACATCCCATCCTAGCCAGCGTCAGCCACACGTTTGAGTCTTGAGTCACACTCTGTCCCGGACTCGGTTGGTTTTACCCGGTCAGGTGTCATACGGCTGGATACATATACCATGCCGGCCATTTTACGAGTCAAGGCTCGGAACTCAAGATCCCTTGCGCAAGCAAAGCGATGAAAGGTCATGCTAAAATCTTGACTGATCTTGATTTCGAAGCTACACCCAGACGATGTTCGTCCCAGGATATACATCCATGCTCGCGTGACACCATGTAAATCACGCCTTTGATACGTCGGCCATGACGATATGACCCGACGCAACGCCTAACGTCACGAGATCCACTTGCGCAAGCAAGAGAAGGTAAATGCCGAACTCTTGACACGATCTTGACTTAGTGGCGGCTCGGTTCACTATTCACATGGCCTAATGCATCAAAACGAACATGACAGGCTCGGTCACTTAGGTTCGATTTTTCTTTTAGGCCGGTGGAAACCGCTTGGCTATAGGACCCTCGCTTTGGGGCTATCCACCTGGGATGTCGAAATACGGGTGCAAAACGAGGGGCTTATAGCCGCACGAGATGGTCTCCATTTGGCCGGGATCTAGCATAGTTGCGAAAAGAAGAGCAATCTTTTCCAACCTACCTAGGATTACGAGAAAACATGTTTTAAGTAAATTAAAACAACAAAAAAAAAAAATCATAAATAAAATAAACGGAAACCGCATGCCACGTGAGCTTTCCCCCTTTTATCCCTTTAGGCCATTCACTGTGTCTAAACCTTGCCCATCACCCCCTCCAGTGAACCGAGAGTGGTTGAGAATACACGGAAGCCGCCTTTTCGGTATCGAGTCACAAGGTCAGATAGCCACTTCGGTTCAGCGGTCGCACTTTTGCGTCACTCTCCCCGTGACGGGATCGACGGATAACGGTGAGGGAAACGGAACCCCGCCACTAAGGAACCTCCCGGACAATGGAGGAGGTGCTTTGCGAGCCTTCAAAACCATCAAGAAGCGCCAAGAGGAACGGCAAACTGGATCGTAGAGCACCTTTGCGTCTTCGAGGAACGAGTCGCGGTTCCCCAGATGGAACCTTTGTTCTCATAGAGGACGAGCATACCGGCTCCCCCGGTTTCTCAAAGCTATCGGCGGGTTCCCGCCTCCGCCAAGCTACGAGATCCCGGCAGCGCAGCGGCTCTCGCTCAGCTCCCCTCGGGCGTCAGTCAGCGGCTCAGACATGCCCGCCTCGGCACGGTCGGTTTCCCGGCTCACGCACATCAAGCTCGGTACCAACGGCACACATACGTGCTGCTCCGCCGAGATCCCAATGCATCTCGGTATCCCCACAGTTCAATCCTTTGCCTCTATACGAGCCTCGCATCACAATCAAAGTCCCCATGCTTACCGAGGACGGGCATCCGGCGGATATCCAGGCATCTCAAGTTTGCCACCGTAGTACGCGATTGGGGCCCTAGCGAATCATTTCCCAGTTCCCAAACACAACCCTTAGCGGACACTGGCAATCACGCCCTCAACTTCAACACCCCGAGGGTATGGGTTGGTATACACTCAACTACCTCCCAAGACTCCCGAATGGCGATCCCGTCGGCCCGATCCACCCCCGTCTTCGGTTTCCGTCACACAGAAAACGGTAACCCGCCTCGAGCAGTGATCCTCGCATGGCTTGGCGATCGAACAAATGAAAGACATGCAAGGCAAGCTAGCTAGTTCTCGGAAGGACTCCCTCACGCCTGCTTGATCCGAGCAAAGTGGTCCCTCTCCCTCCCAGAAAGTTCGGGATGCGGAAATGGAAAAAGTTTGACGGGACGAGAATGCCCAAAACCCACATCGACACCTACGTCCTGGGTATGAGAGCCAAAGGGGCAACCCCTCAACGAGATGGTGAGATCACTTTCGGCATTCCCTCAAATCCACGGCACTAAGGTGGTTCCTCAATGTGAAGGCGAGAAAACCGCTCCACGTGGGATCGGATCGGTGAAATCTTCTGGAGAAGTACCGCGCCAACCTTGAATGGGAGACAAACCGCCATGACACAAGCCACCGAACAAAGGATGACGAACCGGTGGGCGAGTTCTACAAAAGATGGGCTGGAAGCTAAGCGAGATAATGGATCCACTTTCCAAAAAGAAGAGCGAGATGGACATCTTCCATTCACTGCCTCGAAGCCATCTTTGAGGACCTTGATCGACCCGCCCATTTCTATCCAGGATCTCAGGTGCCATGATCAGCCAAAGCGGGACAAAGTTTGAAAGACTACGAGGTCTTCAAAAGGCAACGGCAACCCTGCCTCATCTTACCGCTATCGAACAAACACAGCAACTTCAACTCCTGCCCAGACCGAAGGAAAGGAAGCGGCGGAACGATGCGCTACATTGAACGGGCTCAAGTAAACCGCGATCAAGCGGCCCCCAAAGAATAACAATCCCCCTCGCTTCCCGCGGTTCCGGCATTTAGATAACCTTGAAATGCCCTTGGGTCAGTATTTGAAGCTTTGGTGAAGCAGAAATCTTCTCGAAACCACTCGAGAATTTCCAGCAAGAAGACTCCCAAGGCCAACAGCGTGGATATGAGCAAAACCTTTGCGCCTTCCACAATGCTTCACCCGGCCACTGCACCGAAGAGATTTAGCTTCGTGCTCAAGCGGGTGGTCCGGGGGCTCATTGAGGAGGGAAAATTGGAACGCCCTCGTGGTCCCAATACCATCGGAAATCCATTCCCCAGGAACGACGGGAGTAAACTTCGATAGCCTTTGGCGAAACTCCAAGCGAGAGCGGACCCCCTGCAATTTCCGAAACCGTCGGCATCTTTGTCCCGCTACGGCCCCAGGAGCGTGAAACCGAGTCAAAAAGATCTCGTGGCCGGGAATTCCGACAAGAACGCCCGAGGCAAGCTGTCTCCCTACGATCTTTGCCCCGGCCAGAGGCATACGAATGGATGGATCGAGCGTTCCCCGAGAAGGCGGAGTCAAGCGGTAGCACGGGAAGCGGTTTAGCCTTCGCGAGACGATGACTTGCCAATATGTGAGAATCGGCACAACGAAGCCCTCCTCATCCTCATAAAAATAGAGATGTTCTTCCTCCCGAACGTCTTGATTGATAACGGCTCCGCGATCGACATCATCGCTTTGAGCACATTGAAACGACTCCGCGTCGATCGTTCTGCGATAAGGCCTTCACCTCGGGTAATCAGAGCCTACGATTCCAGCACGACCAATCGTAGGAGTCATCAATCGATGATCGATTCGGCGTACAAGCGGAGTCGGTAGAGTTCCCAGTCGTGGAAATCAAACCAACCTTCTGCTTTGTTGGGACGACCTTGGATACATCGGATGAAAGCGGTATCATCTACTCTTCACCCAATGCGTGAAATTCATCGATGCCCGATGGAGCGATCGAAGTGATCCGCGGAAGCGGTGCGATGCGCGAGTGCTTGGCCCGGCAGCTATGACCCGGAAGAAGGTCCCGACATGACCAGAATACTCTTCCCCAGAGATAATTCTCCTACCACTGTCCCGCTACGAAGTGGATCCTTACATCCACGCTCTAAGCCATGACAGCTGGAAATTGAAGAACTCATGGGTCGGGATGACAACTCGATATATGCGGCTTGTGAAGAATGCTTGAGAGAGGATCGAGATGGATGCCCTAATGGAGATTGATCGAGGAGTAGACCCTTACTTCGCGAAAACCCTCTTGCAAAGCTGGCTCATCACCGATCCCCGGTACAAGACAACCCTCTAGCCAGACACTCTCGGATCTTACAGGGGACGGCCATCACGGCTTAGTTCAATTCAACATTCCGGTGTCAGGCACGGATGAGCAGTGGCGCAACCTCCTCCGAGGCTTAATCGGGGAAGGAGATATAGCATGCCCCTCGAGATCGGACATTGTAAATGTCGTCCAAGCAAAGATCCCGGATAAAGGCGGATTCTATGAAAGTGATCAACATCGGCAAGAATCAACTCCGAGATCGTGAATGCTTCGCCCTCTTAGAAGTAGCCCTCGGCGACTTCTATCATCAAAAACCCCCAGGGTGGTGGCAACACTAATGGAGGGACATCATCGGGGAGCAACCTAAAACCTCCGCGATACGGTTTGAAATCGAACCGCATGCAAGCTATTTTCGGGACTCGTACGAAGGGAAGATTGGCCACTGAACCCGGCACCACTCCCTGCAGAGCTACGGCCCGTCGAGAGTAATGAAGCCTGGTCAATCCTCGTCGCCTATAGTCTAGCTTCGAGTCTTGTTGTACGTGAATTCCACATCTTTTGAGTCTTTTGACGGCTTTACGCCCAACGATTGTGAATCTTTGATCAACAATGTACATTCTTCACGCTTTCAATAAAAGGTCAGACCTTTCTAAAAAATCATTTCATTGCATCTTTAACAAATGATGATGTTAACTAATCAAAAGCAGTTAATAACAATTCATCTATACAAAAGGCAAACACATTAATTGAATAAATGCATCAAGCGAAACATTTAAGCATGTTGTCAAACGAGAGAAAAACAGACGGGCCCAAGCTGAGAAGGTTTTAATCACAACGATTTGCAAGATTCTTTGAAGAGCGAAGAGACGCAAGTCAGCGCCATTTCCGGCCAAACCGGATCTTCCAATACCTCGAGCGGGAAACCACCTTCATGAACAAGGAAGACCCACACACGAAGGGTCAAAACCAAGAGCATCATGGCCCTAAAACGCCTCGCCTCTCACTTCGTCATCCTCGGGGGACATGCTATACAAGAAACGCTACCATGGGCCACTCCTACTGACTGCATCGGCCAAGAAGAAGCAAACAAGTTCATGAGAACAGAAGTCCTGATGGGGCTTGCGGTCCCCAGCATGAACGCCCGAGCCACGATGCAAATCATTCTCGGGATGGGCTACTCTTGGATCTCCGTGGAGCGAGATTGCATCCACTTTGTCCGAAGAGCTGCGACAAGTGCCAACGGTTCTCCAACCTCAATCATCTACCTCACTCCACGATCTCTCTTGCATGACTACACCTTGGCCATTTGCCACTTGGGAATTGACGTCATCGGGAAAATTGCTCCACCGGGCGGCCAGCTGGTCGCGAAGTTCATCTTAGTAGCCATCGACTACTTCACCAAATGGGTCGAAGCCAAGTCCTACAAGGTACTCACCTCCAAGAAGGTCACGCATTTCCTCAAGGGAAAACATCATCTGCGCGATACGGCATCCCAAATGAGGTCATATCAGGGTGACAATGGCTCACACTTCGAAGGGGAATTCGGACAGGCTGGCACAGGTGAATTCAAGATCACACGCCACAAATCTTCTCCCTACCGACCACAAACAAACGGCGCCGTGGAAGCGACAAACAAAACCCTCGAACGAGATCATCCGAAAAATGACCACCCGAGGGACGAGATTGGCCCGAGAAGCTGCACCTTGCACTTTGGGGCTACCGCACATCAGTCGGAACGACCACGGGGAGAAACCCCATTTGCCACGACATACGGGATGGAAGCGAGTCCTTCCCGTTGAACTGGAAATTCCCTCACTCAGTCTTGCTGGAAAATGACATCAACGAAGTTGAATGGCTCACGGCCGAGCATGACGGAGTTGGCTCACGCTAGACGAAGCGACGACTAAAGGCCATGGAACACGTCAGGAGCCTATCAAAGCGGGGATGGCTAGAGCTTTCGACAAGAAAGTCAAATCCCGAGACATCGGGGAAGGCGACCTTGTACTCAAAGAAAATCCTCCCGCTCGAACCCGGACCAGCTTTGGGAAAATGGGAACCCAACATGGATCGGCCCTTTCGTGGTTCAAAAGATCTTCTCCGGAGGTGCCATGAAGGCGAGCAGGACCTAGACGGCAATCCCTTCATGAATCCGGTCAGCGGAAGCAAACTTCGCCGAGATACTTCGCCTAAGAAGAACAAGCGGTGCATCTCTTGGCACTCCATGTAGTGTCGAACTACGCGGACTGAGCCCTACTGATCAGGAGGCGTAGGCAACCTTAATTGGTCCGGTCTAAAAATACACAAAAGTCAAAAGTTTGAATGTCAATCAAGACCTCCATCAAGCTACGCACTTTTCAAGAACACGCCCGACAGTCACGCTTGACCAAGTCAAACGACGGCGGCAACATCAAAGGACATCAGGGTCGCTCGGCATCAAGCAGTGACTCATGTACTTCCGAGCCGGGGGTTTGTCTTCGCCCTCACGCGCTTCAAAAAAAAAATAAAAAAGAGAGCTCGAGCGAGGGCTCACAAAAAAAAAAAAAAAAAAAAAAAACATAAATAAAAGAAGCTCAAGCGGAAGCTACGAAAAGAGGTCGAGCCCGACGCCAACAAGAGGCAAGGAAGTTACGGAAAAGACCGTCAAAACGACTTGTCGAGGATCATTCAACCTCTCGGCCAAGCCAAGCCTAAGCAAAAGGGATTGCCGTCATGGCCCAGGCTAGCTTCAATCACCAAATGCAACGAGAAAAGTCGAAGATGGGCCAGGCAAAGTGCCAAAAGAAAGCAGGCAAGCAAGAGATCTTGCGTCTCGACAAAGCTTTAAAAGTAAATCCACAAATCACTAACGGATACAACATTTCTTGATGAGTTCAAGCACGGTCTACTCTCAAGTTCACAACATGCTTACAAAAGACTGACTTAATACATTTAACAAATAATGTGTTTACCTGAATCTGATGAATGGATACCTAGGAGGTCATTCCGCGCCGTCTGCGCTTGTCCCTCGCCATTCTTTCCTTTCTTCCCTCGTCCCCGGCGAGTCTTCTTTTGCTCACGTGAGACCAACTCTGCGTCTCTCGGTCAGAGATCACGGGGTCCTCCCAGTAGAGTCAAACAATCCCGGCGGCTCTCGGGGCTTCGTTCGCCGTGCTTCGGCTCGGATCTCACTCACTGCGAGTGCGAAAGAGGACCTCTCCTGTCGGTCGGTCAACTCTAGTCTCGTAGTCAAACAAAGTGTCTCCGTCACATCGAAAGGGTCGAGACCAGGCTTCGGCACTCCTAAGGCAATAGCTACTACGGCAGCCGGGTCCCGAGAATCGCTACACACTGCTCTCCCAGAGACCAGCTTGGGGCCGCCCACCGGCTTGCTCATACCGGGCCGGAGTGCGGAGTCGTCAATACGACAGCTCCCAGAGCGTCTAAGGAGTACCACTGGAGGGAAAGCGGAATACTTCCATACCCTCGAGAAAATACTGAAGGCACTGAGATACGCCATACAAGAGGAACTACCTCCGCGGTAGCAAGGTCATCCCGGCCAACAAAGGCTCTGCTTCATCCCCATTGCCCAGGAAACAAGCGACGGAATATAGAAGGAGGACCACGACAAACACGGAACTCGACGACATAGGACCCTTCACTGAAAGACCCTCCTAGTCTCGATCCTCCGGTGCGGAACCCACCGGCGGATACGATGCGTACCAAGCTGTGCCATCCATCTCTCCCGGGCGGACTGATCCATATCCAACACAAGAGGTCGGCGAAGCGAATGACCGCGGGCTAAACGACGTCGGAGCCTCGGGCATGGCCTGAAGTCTCTCTCGCGGCCACAAGGTGAGCAAAGCGGGGCTTCCCCCTCTCATAAAAGCGATCCCCGGTCGCCGGACGGTCGATACCATGAAGAGTCTCCCCCGGCACCAACGGGACAATATCCTCTCCCGGCCTGCGGTGCCCTACCACATCTAGCAAAGCGCCGTCGCAAATGCCAGGGGAGGCGACCATGAAAATCGTCGCCATCACGCACTGAGGCAAATGCATCCCCAAGAGACATCACTCTCATCATCAACCATGAACCGCTCCGGCGGCTCGGAAATGTCAATATGACACGAATCAAGGATCGTACCTGTGACGCTTCTTCCAACGAAGTACGAAGAAAGCACACGAAGCTTCACGCTCGCGACGCGCCACCCATCAAAGGAAGCGAGATGGCCTCCACCTCCGGTCCTCCAATCAAAGCCCAAAAATCCTCAAAAGTGGGCACCATTTCATTGTAGGAGAAACAGTACACGTGCCTCCTAACAACCCAGAACTTCACGGCAGCCCGCAACAAATCCCAATCAGGAACCAACTCCTTAAAAGACCAAATCGAGCAAAGACGAAACCTTACCTCGGCCCGTCTACGATGCCTCATACGGCGCCGCATCCACGTTTTCAGCTGCTCAAGGAAGTGTGCTTGCCTCTCCTGCGAAAGCCTCGGCAAAATTCTAGGGACGTACGAAGAATCCATGGCAAAAATGGAGGTTCCTAGAGGAAATGGGGGAGAAGGCTCGAAAAGGGCTGCAAATGGGGAAATGAGGAAGAACCAGACACTGGAAAGCATTTATCTCCTTCCCAAAAGCAAGGTTGGCCCGTACGGACCTCTTTGCATGCTAAGTATGTCCGTACGGACCTCCTTGCAAATAGAGCCCATTTCCCCAGCAAACGATTACAACAACCCTTTGTCCTCGGCGGGACCTTGCTCCAAAGCGCCCAAACGGCGGCCAAAGCCATTCCCGGCAAACATACGCTATTACCCAGCAGCACTCTCGGCTCACGTGGCATGCACTGAAAATAAAAAAATACTAGCAACAATTTCTAAGACAATTCACAGGAATCCCAAAAATGACATTACATCTTGAAATAAAATGACGTTTGCCGTGCAAATACGAATGTTTTATTACAGGTACATCAAATGTCTGTTGCTAAAAAAAAAAGGGGGAGAGAAGATATGAAAAGAGGGAAAGCAAATGAATACTAATCAGACTCCTCAGCATCATCATCCTCGCCAAGGTCCTCCAGAGAGAAGTCGGGCATCCCGGTGAACTGCGCCGTCACGTCCTCGTCGTCGGAGTATCGAGCCCCGTAGGCTGCCAGCTCAAAGTAATCCGAAGGATCAAATCCGGCGAAAGGATCAAAGAAAGAAGGCTATGAGGATCCCTCACCTTTGTGCGTCTGCGGAGGAAGAAGCGATAAAGGGAGTGCTGCCTCGGAGCTCCGAGAACGTCCGGCATCCGCTACTGTACCGCCCCACAAGAAGGTCCCTCACTGGCGTGGCTCCGGCTCGGCTCTCGGTGGAGGAACATCCTACGAGAATGCCTCGAAGGCATAGGGTGAGTACGCCGGCACGCGTCGCGAAGACCGGCCGAGACATCTTCGACGCCATCTTCTTCGCAAGCTTGACCTCGTCGCCACATAAAGGTGAGTCCCGGCTGATATCATAGGCTCTCCCCGGGACACAACTGGCAAGCAGCGACCAAGGAAACGCTCGGCAATACGGTTATACTCAACAACAAAAGAGAAAAATACGAGAAAGAATGCCAAGATGGAAAAATTGACCGCACACTCGCGATCTATCGGGATCCGCTCGGTATGCGGCGGGAGCACAGCTCGAAGCGGGTACGAAGGCGCCTCCTCCTCGATCCGTCCCCGCGGACATACGTGAAATCCGGCCCCCGGCATCGGGAACCTGCGGGGAACTGCGGGCCGGCCTCTCTCCCTCGCCCGATACTGCGGCGTCCTCGGCTTCCTCCTCGCGAAGGCCCCGCTTCTCCTCTCCGTACAAAATAAACTCCTCGGCGCCAGCGCATGAGGTACCTCTCAAAATCAAGCACATCCATTGTCCCGGGAATCGAAGCATCCCAAAGGAGGGTCCCTCGAGCCACGGGAAGCCTGCCCAGACCGCCATCTGCGCCGAGAAGACCAGCTCCCCAAGTACATGACGTCGCAAGTCGGGCCCGCGGCATCTTCATTGTGGCAGCCCGTCGCCTCGGGAGCCCCTGAGACTCATCACCCTCATCTGCAGAGCCCACGGGAACAAAACGAACCCCCTCAGGGCTACCCCTCTCCAGACGCTCCTGCACATCCCGTAGGCGATGGTGAGCTTCCCCCTGCTTCAGTCCTCCTCTTCCTCGGCATTGTCTGAGCCCGGCCTAGCATAGCAGGATCTGTAATGGCAACGACCCCCGGATCTCTATCCCACGGGAAGCACTGAAAAATCTCGTAGAACCACACCTTTGTGACAAAAACGAGAAAAGGCTCGGTGCAAAAGAAAACGGAGAAACGACAAGTTGCTAAATCAAAGACAATGATAAACTTATACCTCAAAGCAAAGTCAAAACAGGCCCGATGGCTGGCCACACCCCGGCTAAACCGGTCCAAAGAAAAGTAGAGCTCGGCGAGCACGCCTCGCTCCCGAGCGATATCACAAAGCCCTCTCCAGATCAATCAAGCTCTCAGCCGGAAGCAAAGGGAGCCTTGATCGCGTGGTTCGAGAACAAAGTCTCGGACGGTCTGAGAACCACTGAGAGCGCGCCCGAGCTGCTCCGCCGTCCGCTGGCCGGTACCACCGAACATAGGCCCCGATGCGCGTGATCCTCGCCCGCCAGCCAGCCGGCCAACCCACCGGCGGTCGGTGTAAGCCCGAACCTCGCCCACTCCGGCGGCAATTCGGTTCAACCACGGCGGTCGGTGTAAGCCGAACCTCGCCCGCTCCAGCGACGGCAAGCATGGCAGGTCGTCAATGTAAGACCCGGTCCTCGCCAGCTTCCAGCGGCAATTCAACCGCGGCGGTCGGTGTAAGCCCGAACCTCGCCCGCTCCAACGGCCACGCAAGCACCGGCGGTCGGTGTAAGCCGAACCTCGCCCAGCTCCAACGCGACGATTCAACCACCGGCGGTCGGTGTAAGCCAGAACCTCGCCAGCTCCAGCAGCGCTGCAAGCGCGGCGATCAGTGTAAGCCGAACCTCGCCCGCTCCAACGGAAATTCAACCGCGGCGGTCGGTGTAAGCCGAACCTTGCCCGCTCAACGGCAATTCAAGAAGGAGCCAACACCTCCCGGCACGAATATCAAGGCACGAGACGCCTCCAAATGCTCAGACGGCAATTCGAAGGAGCGACGCCTCCCGGCCACGAATATCGAGGCATGAGACGCCTCCAGAAATGCCCAGCGGCAACTCAAGCACAGCCTCAAAACGAGGTCCGAAGACACTTTCCCGACGAGAAAAAAGGCCCTGGTCACGCACGTGCCCAGCCAATTCAAGCACCGGCCATCAAGTAAGCCAGAGCTCCTCCCCAAACAAGTCGAGGGGAAGTCGTACAAGACTGCATATCCCCAGCACCGGCCGTCAATTTAAGCCCGACCTTTGCCCACTCAACGGCAAAACAAGCGCGAAGAAGGAGCCGACACCTCCGAATACAAATCCCAAGGCACGAAACGCCTCCGAAATGCCAAATGGTGAAGCAATCACCGGCCGTAAATCATTGCCCACTCAGCGGCAAAACAAGCGCGAGAAGGAGCCAACACCTCCGAATACAAATCCCCAGGCACGAAACGCCTCCTAAATGCCAAATGGTGAAGCAATCACCGACCATCAAAGTAAGCCCGAGCTCCTTCCCCAGCAAGTCAAGAAGGGAATCCTTGCAAGCCCCTACAAGGCCACAATAAATTCCCAATGGATGAACACGCAGCCGTAATCGTAAGTCGACCTTCTCCCCAGTGACAAAGCACGAGACATCTAAACCTCTCGAAGCTCAAGCGGCCGTGCCTCCACCACCGCCGCGAAGACGATTGAAAGTCCTCCGCGTGGCACCAACCGCCGCCAGAAGACGATTCAAAGTCCTCAGGCGTGGCACCAGCCGCCGCCGAAGACGATTCAAAGTCCTCCGCGTGGCACCAACCGCCGCCGGAGAAGGCGATTCAAAGTCCTCGGCGTGGCACCAACCGCCGCCGAAGACGATTCAAAGTCCTCCCGCGTGGCACCAACCGCCGCGGGAGAAAGACGATTCAAAGTCCTCCCGCGTGGCACCAACCGCCGCCCGTAAGACGATTCAAAGTCCTCCCGCGTGGCACCAACCTGCCGAAGACGATTCAAAGTCCTCACGCGTGGCGCAACCACATTCGAAGGCGATTCGAGTCCTGCGCTATCTTCGGCTAGAAAGGCTTTAAACCACTCGGTCAGGAGAAGACCGTATAAACCTCCCCATCACTATCTTCGGCCGGAAGGCTTTAAATCACTCGGTCAGGAAGACTGTAAGTACCCAATCTGGATCACCCCACTTTCAAACACCACGGGAAACACCGCGAGACTCATCCGCGCGATCTCGGAGACCTCTCTCACTCAAAACCTCTCAAAACCCTCTCAAACCCCCAACCAAACCAAGGGAGGAGCCTTCGCAGGATAAAAAGGGACAAAAGGACCTTTTGGGAATTTTCGAGAGGAAATCGGAAAAGCAATTAAGGTCCGTACGGACCTCTTTGTTTCAATGATTACTAAATCCCCTTAAAGTCCACAATATTCCCTCAAATCCAGGGAAAATGATTACTTCCTGCAGAGTTGGTCCGTACGGACCTCTTTGCATGCAAGATGGTCCATACGGACCTTATTGCTCGAGGGGACACCATCATTCCAGAATATTCTCCATCATTGCGGATTCCCAAAATCGAGGAAATCCAAAATTACGGATAACCAAGAAGGTCCGTACGGACCTCTTTGCTCCGAAATTTTTACTATAAATAGAGGGCTCCCCCTCCTCATTTTCACACACCTCCCTCTTCTCTCTTCCTCCCTTAGCCTTCTGGCTCCCCTCTAAGATCCTCTCGAGGCACTCCAGGCCCCTTTCGGATCCTTTCGAGGCCTTCCAGGGCTCCACTTGTGGTGCTCAGAAGCCTCCCAGCGCTCCCGAGACGGCTCCCGCGCTGCCGAGGCACTCTCGAGGTACTACGAGGCCCCTCGTGGTACTCAGAGGCCTTGCACAGGTCTTTCCACGGTGTCCGGCTCTTTCAGGAGTCAAACCAGAAGCGATCCCAAACCACGCAGAAACTCTGTCGAGTGACTCCTGCCACCACAACGCACGCCGAACCTCTGCCCGAGTGATCCCGGCAGCGACCCCGCGCACGCCGTAGAACCTGCCTGCGAGCGCAGCCCTCTGACCCCAGGCTCACTTGGCAGAAACTACGTCCGCGGACAACCGGCATCTCCCGAAGCAATCCCGATCCATACGAAACGCTACTCCAGACCTCGAAACACCATTCCCCGGCGGAAGACAGGACACGAACCAACATTGGTAAGGCTTCCTTCCTATACTATTTCAATACATTTCCATACATAGCATACAATGTAGACATCCGATACGGCATGCATTTTTAAAAGCACACACACACACCCAACATTTAAAGGATATTAGGGGTATCAGAAAGACTCGTTTTACGAGGCTACTCGGAGTGAGCTCTAATATTCTAATATTCTCTTCCCGGGGAGTCATCTGACCTCCGAACTCAAAATCTCATCACACAAAAACGGTTTAAAATTATCTTTAAAGCGATATCCTTTTCAATGTTTTGGGCTTAATAAAAACGGCGTGGCGACTCTACAAAATGCGAAAGCAAAACGGCGAGACACCTCCAACGCGAAAGATGTCGGATGCGGGCGCGAGGCCTTGCACGGATCCGGGTAATTTCGGTTAGGCGACTCATTTGGGGAAATTTTGTTTTAAAAACTTTTAAACAAAACAAAAGATTTTTAAAAACGATGATGAGGGTCAAACTTTCATTTTACCCCTTTCTTTAACTGTTGTGTATGTGTGCACGTGCTTCGTTTTTATTTTAAAAAAATATAAAATAAAAATACAAAAAAATGCATCAATATACATACTGTGCATACATTTAAAATTCTTCAAAAACTTCTATTTTACTCGGAAAAGAATTTTAGAGACCGCACACTACGCGCCTTCTTGCCTCGGTTACACCGCACGCTATGCTTGCGCTCAGCGCCTCGGATCTGGCTGCACACTACAACCCTTAACCCGGAGTGGTCTCGGTTGCGATCCGTTTGGTCTTCCTAGGCCTCTTGGGCGCGCACGGGATCATTCAAACATCCCATCCTAGCGGCGTCAACCACACGTTTGAGTCTTGAGTCACACTCTGTCCGGACTCGGTTGGTTTTTACCCAGTCCGTGTCATACGGCTGGATACATATACCATGCCGCCATTTTACGAGTCAAGGCTCGGAACTCAAGATCCCTTGCGCAAGCAAAGCGATGAAAAGGTCATGCTAAAATCTTGACCTGATCTTGATTTCCGAAGCTACACCCGAGACGATGTTCCGATCCAGGATATACATCCATGCTCGCATGACACCATGTCATCACGCCTTTGATACGTCGGCCATGACGATATGACCCGGCCAACGCCTAACGTCACGAGATCCCTTGCGCAAGCAAGGTAAAGAGAAGGTCATGCCGAGACTCTTGACCCGATCTTGACTCGGTGGCCGGCTCGGTTCACTATTCACATGGCTAACGCATCAAAACGAACATGGCGAGCTCGGTCACTTAGGTTCGATTTTTCTTTTAGGCCGGTGGAAACCGCTTGCACTATAGGACCCTCGCACAGGGGGTCCCACCCTGGGATGTCGAAATACGAGGTGCAAAACGAGGGGCTTATAGCCGCACGAGATGGTCTCCAGTGACCCGGGATCTAGCATAGTTGCGAAAAACAAGAGCAATCTTTTCCAACCTACCTAGGATTACGAGAAAATATGTTTTAAGTAAATTAAAACAACAAAAAAAAATCAAAAAAAAAAGAAACGGAAACCGCATGCCGCGTGAGCTTTCCCCTTTTATCCCGTTAGGCCATTCACAAGTGTCTAAACCTTGCCGTCACCCCTCCGGCGAACCGAGAGTGGTTGAGAATACCTGGAAGCCGCCTCTTCAGTATCGAGGTCACAGGGTCCGATAGCCCTTCCAGTTCAACGGTCCGCACCATCCGCTACTCCCCATGACGGGATCAACGGATAACGGTGAGGAAACGGAACCCCGCCACTAAGGAACCTCCGGACAAAGGAGGAGGTCTTTGCGAGCCTTCGAAACCATCAAGAAGCGCCAAGAAGAACAGCAAGCCTGGATCGTCGACACCTTGCGTCTTCGAGGAACGATTACGGTTCCCCAACCCGACGGAACCTTTGTTCTCATAGAGGACGAAGATATACTGGCTCCCAGGTTTCTCAAAGCTATCGGCGGGTCCCGCCTCCGCCAAGCTACGAGATCCCGGCAACGCAGCGGCTCTCGCTCAAAGCTCCCCTTAGGCGTCGGTCAGCGGCTCAGACATGCCCGCCTCGGCACGGTCGGTTTCCGGCTCTGCACATCAAGCTCGGTACCAGCGGCACACATACGTGCACTGCTCCGCCAGATCCCAATGCATCTCGGTATCCCCCAGGATTCAATCCTTTGCCTCTATACGAGCCTCGCAACCACAATCAAAAGTCCCCATTCTTACCAGGGACGGGCATCCGAGCGGATATCCAGACATCTCAGGTTTGCCACTGCTGAGTACGCGATTGGGGCTAACGAATCGTTTCCCGGTTCCCAAACACAACCCTTAGCGGACCTAGCAATCACGCCCTCAACTTCAACACCCCGGGGTATGGGTTGGTATACACTCAACTACCTCTCCAAGACTCCCGAATGGCGATCCCGTCGGCCCAATCCACCTCCATCTTCGGTTTCCGTCCACGAAAATGGAAACCCTCCTCGACCTCTGGATCCTCGCATGGCTTGGTTGATCGAATAGATGAAAGACATGCAAGGCAAGCTAGCTAGTTCTCGGAAGGACTCCCTCCTGCCTACCGATCCGAACAAAGTGGTCCCTCTCCCTCCAAAGTTCAGGATGCCGGAAATGGAAAAGTTTGACGGGACAGAATGCCCAAAACCCACATCGACACCTACATCCTGGGTATGAGAGCCAAAGGCAACCCCTCAACAGATGGCGAGATCATTTTCGGCATTCCTCAAATCCACGGCACTAAGGTGGTTCCTCAATGTGAAGGCGAGAAAACCGCTCCACGTGGGATCGGATCGGTGAAATCTTCCTGGAGAAGTACCGCGCCAATCTTGAATGGGAAACAAACCGCCATGACACTGCAAGCCACCGAACAAAAGAATGACGAACCGGTGGGCGAGTTCTACAAAGATGGGCTGGAAGCAAAGCGAAATAATGGATCCACTTTCCAAAGAAGAGCGAGATGGACATCTTCCATTCACTGCCTCGAAGCCATCTTTGAGAACCTTGATCGGCCACCATTTCTATCCGGATCTCCGTGCCATGGTCAACGCCGGGACAAAGTTTGAAAAGACTACGAGTCTTCAAAGGCAACAAAGCAACCCCTGCCTCATCTTACCGCTATCGAACAAACACAGCAACTTCAACTCCTGCCCCGACCAAAGGAAAGGAAGCGGAACGATCTTGCACTACATTCGAACGGGCTCAAGTAAACCGCGATCAAGCGGTCCAAAGAATAGCAACCCCCTAGCTTCCTACAGTTCCGGCATTTTGATAACACGGAAATGCCCTTGGGTCAAGTATTTGAAGCTTTGGTGAAGCGAAATCTTCTCAAACCACTCGAGAATTTCCAGCCGAAGACCACCAAACCCAAGCGTGGATATGAGCAAGCACTGCGCCTTCCATAACTACCCCGGCCACACCACCGACAATTGCTTCGTGCTCAAGCAGGTGGTCCAGGGGCTCATTGAGGAGGGAAAATGGGAACGCCCCCGTGGTCCCAATACCATCGGAAATCCATTCCCCCGGAATGACAGGGTAAACTCAATAGCCTTTGACGAAACTCCAAGCGAGAGCGGGACCCTGCAATTTCCGAGACCGTCGGCATCTTTGTCCGCTACGACCGGGAGCGTGAAACCAGAGTCAAGAGATCTCGTGACCGGGAATTCCGACAAGAACGCCCAAGGGCCACGGTCTCCCTACGATCTTTGCCCCAGCCAAGGCATACAAATGGATGGATCGAACGTTCCCCAGAGGAGACTGAGTCCGACGGTAGCACGGGAAGCGGTTTAGCCTTCACAGACGATGACTTGCCAATATGTGAGATTCATCAATGCCAATGGAGCGATCGAAGTGATCCGCGGAAGCAGTGCAATGGCAAGTGCTTGGCCAGCAAGCTATGACCCAGAAGAAGGTCCCGACATGACCGAATACTCTTCTCCAGATGATTCTCCTACTGTCACGCTACGAAGTGGATCCCTACATCCACGCTCTAAGCCGCGACGAGCTGGAAATTGAAGAACTCATGGGTCGGGATGACAACTCGATATATGCGTGTGAAGAATGCTTGAGAGAGGATCGAGATGGATGCCCTAATGGAGATTGATCGAGGAGTAGACCCTTACTTCGCCGAAAACCCTGCTTGCAACTGCTCATCACCGATCCCCCGGTGCAAGACAACCCTCTAGCCGAGCACTCTCGGATCTTATGGGGACAGCCGTCACGGCTTAGTTCAATTCAACATTCCGGTGTCAGACTGGATGAACGGTGGCGCAACCTCCTCGAAGGCTTAATCGGGGAAGGAGATATATCATGCCCGCTCGAATCGGACATTGTAAACGTCGTCCAAGCAAAGATCCCCGAGATAAAGAAGCGAGATTCTATGAAAGTGATCAACATCGGCAAGAATCCACTCCGAATCGGCGAATGCTTCGCCCTCCTAGAAGTAGCCCTCGGCGACTTCTATCATCAAAAACCCCCAGGGTGGTGGCAACACTAATGGAGGGACATCGTCAGGGGAGAAGCCAAAAACCTCCGCGATGCTGGTTTGAAATCGAACCGCATGCAAGCTACTTTCCGGGACTCATGCCAAGGGAAGATTGGCCACTGAACCGGCACCTCTCCCTCTAGAGCTACGGCCGTCCAAGAGTAATGAAGCACAGTCCAATCCCTCGTCGCCTATAGTCTAGCTTCGAGTCTTGTTGTACGTGTATTCACATCTTTTGAGTCTTTTGACGTCTTTACGCCCAACGATTGTGAATCTTTGGTCAACAATGTATGCCGGTCTTCATGCTTTCAATAAAAGGTCCGACCTTCCTAAAAATCATTTCATTGCATCTTTAACAAATGATGACATTAACTAATCAAAAGCAGTTAAAAAGACAAACACATTAATTAAATAAATGCATCAAGCAAACATTTAAGCATGTTGTCAAACGAGAGAAAACCGGGCCCAAGTGCGAGAAGGTTTTAATCACAACGATTTGCAAGATCGCTGAAGAGCCAAAGAGACGCAAGTCCGACGCCATTTCCGGCCTAAACCAGATTTTCCAATACCTCAAGAGCGGGAAACCACCTTCATGAACAAGGAAGACCCACACGAAGGGGTCAAAACCAAGAGCATCATGGCCCTAAACGCCTTGCCTCTCACTTCGTCATCCTCGGGGACATGCTATACAAGAAACGCTACCACGGGCCACTCCTACGGCTGCGTCGGCCAAGAAGAAGCAGACAAGTTCATGAACGAAGTCCACAATAGGGCTTGCGGTCCCCAGCATGAACGCGAGCCACGATGCAAATCATTCTCATGATGGGCTACTACTGGATCTCCATGGAGCGGATTGCATCCACTTTGTCCGAAGAGCTGCGACAAGTGCCAGCGGTTCTCAACCTCAATCATCTGCCGCCCACGATCTCTCTTGCATGACTACACCTTGGCCCTTTGCCACTTGGGGAATTGATGTCATCGGGAAAATCGCTCCGCCCGAGCGGCCAGCGGTCGCGAGTTCATCTTAGTAGCCATCGACTACTTCACCAAATGGGTCGAAGCCAAGTCCTACAAGGTACTCACCTCCAAGAAGGTCGCGCATTTCCTTAAAGAAAACATCATCTCGCCGATACGGCAGATCCCAAATGAGGTCATATCGGACAACGGCTCACACTTGAAGGGAATTCGACTGCACTGGTGAATTCAAGATCACACGTCACAAATCTTCTCCCTACCGGCCACAAACAAACGGCGCCGTGGAAGCGGCAAACAAAACCCTCGAACGGATCATCCGAAAAATGACCACCCAGGACGAGATTGGCCCGAGAAGCCGCACCTTGCACTTTGGGGCTACCGCACATCGGTCGAACGACCCACGGGAGAAACCCCATTTGCCCCGACATACGGGATGGAAGCAGTCCTTCCCGTCGAGCTAGAAATTCCCTCACTCCGAGTACTGCTTGGAAAACGACATCAACGAAGTCGAATGGCTCACGATGCCGAGCATGACGAATTGGCTCACGCTAGATGAGCGACGACTAAAGGCCATGGAACACGTCCGAGCCTATCAAGCGGGATGGCTAGAGCTTTCGACAAGAAAGTCAAATCCCGAGACATCGGGGAAGGTGACCTCGTACTCGAAGAAAAGCCTCCCACTCGAACCAACCCAGCTGGGAAAATGGGAACCCACATGGATCGGCCACTTTCGTGGTTCAAAAGATCTTCTCCGGAGGCGCCATGAAGCTACAGACCTAGACGGCAATCCGCTTCATGAACCCGGTCAACGGAAGCAAACTTCGCGAGATACTTCGCCTAAAGAAGAACAGCAGTGCATCTCTTGGCACTCCATGTAGTGTCGAACTACGCAGAACTGAGCCCTCTAGTCAGGGAACGTGAGGCAACCTTAATTGGTCCGGTCTAAAAATACACAAAAAGTCAAAAGTTTGAATGTCAATCAAGACCTCCATCAAGCTACGCACTTTTCAAGAAACACTCCCGGCGATCACCTTGACCAAGTCAAACGACGGCGGCAACATCAAAGGACATCCGAGGGTCACTCGGCATCAAACGATCGACTCGTGGCTGTTTCCAAGCCGGGGGCTTGTCTTCGCCCTCACGCGCTTCAAAAAAAAAAAAAAAAAAAAGAGCTCGGGCAAGGGCTCACAAAAAAAAAATAAAAAAAGAGAGCTCGAGCAAGGGCTCACAAAAAAGAGCTCGAGCAAGGGCTCACAAAAAAAAACAATAAAAGAAGCTCGCGAAGGCTGCGAAATTGAGATCAAGAGCCCGACGCCCGACAAGCGGCAAGGAAGCTACGAAAAGACCGTCAAAACGACTTGTCAAGGGAGCATTCAACCTCTCGGCCAAGCACCAAGCCTCGGCAAAGGGGATTGCCGTCGAGCCCCAGGGCTTGATCCGCGAATGAAAGCGAGAAAAGTCGAAAGATGGACGCCAGCAGCAAAGTGCACAACGAAGCAAAGGCAAACAAAAGATCTTGCGTCTCGACAAAGCTTTAAAAGTAAATCACAAATCACTAACGGTTACAACATTTCTTGATGAGTTCAAGCACGGTCTACTCTCAAGTTCACAACATGCTAAAAGACGGCTTAATACATTTAACTAATAATGTGTTTGCAATGCAATGAATGGATACCTAGGAGGTCATTCCGCGCCATCTCGCGCTTGTCCCTCGCCATTCTTTCCTTTCTTCCCTCGTCCCCGGCGAGTCTTCTTTCGCTCCACGTGAACCAACTCTGCGTCTCTCGGTCAGAGATCCGGGGTCCTCCCGTAGAGTCAAATAATCCGGTAGCTCTCGGGGCTTCATTCGCCGTGCTTCGGCTCGGATCTCCACCACTGCGAGTCCGTAAAGAGGACCTCTCCTGTCGGTCGGTCAACCCTAGTCTCGTAGTCAAACAAAGTGTCTCCCGTCACATCAAAAGGGTCGGACCAGGCTTCGGCACTCCTAAGGCAATAGGCTACGCTACGGCCGGGTCCCGTAATCGCTACACGCTTTGCTCTCCAAGACCACTTGGGAGGCGCTTGACCACGGTTGCTCATACTGCCGTGCAGTCGAGTCGTCAATACGACGCTCCCAGACGTCTAAGGAGTACCGCGGGAGGGAAAGCGGAATACTTCCATACCCTCGAAAATACAAGAAGGCACTGTTGCCATACAAAGAGGAACTACCTCCGCGTAGCAAGGTCATCCCAGCCCAACAAAGGCTCTGCTTCATCCCAAGCTGGCCGGGAAACAAGCGACGGAATATAGAAGGAGGACCAAGACAAACCTGGAACTCGACAACGTAGGACCCTTCCTGCAAGATCCTCACGGTCTCGATCCTCCAGTCACGGAACCCACCGGCCGGATTCGATGCGTACCAAGGCTGTGCCATCCATCTCTCCCGGGTGATCGATCCATATCCAACACAAGAGGTCGGCGAGCAAATGACCACGGGCTAAACGACGTCGGAGCCTCGGGCATGGCTCGAAGTCTCTCTCGCGGCCACAAGGTGAGCAAGCGGGGCTTCCCCCTCTCATAAAACGATCCCCGGTCGCCGGACGGTCGATACCATGAAGAGTCTCCCCCGGCACCAACGGGACAATATCCTCTTCAGCTTCGGCTGCGGTGCCCTACCACATCTAGCAAAGCGCCATCACAAATGCCAAGGAAGGCCGACTGTAAAAGCGTCGCTATCGCGCACAAGGCAAATACATCCCAAGAGACGTCACTCTCATCATCAACCATGAACCGCTCCGGCGGCTCGAAATGTCGATATGACCCGAATCAAGGATCATGCCACCGCACTTCTTCCAACGAAGCACGAAGAAAGCATGCAAGCTTCACGCTCACCGCAGGACCACCAATCAAAGGAAGCGAGATGGCCTCCACCTCCGGTCCTCCGATCAAAGCCCGAAAATCCTCAAAAGTGGGCACCATTTCATTATAGGAGAAACAGTACACGTGCCTCCTAACATCCCAGAACTTCGCGGCAGCCCGCAACAAATCCCAATCAGGAACCAACTCCTTAAAAGACCAAACCGAGCAAAGACGAAACCTTACCTCGAAAGCTTGTCTACGATGCCTCATACGGCGCCGCATCCATGTTTTCAACGCTCGAGGAAGTGTGCTTGCCTCTCCTGCGAAAGCCTCGGCAAAATTCTAGGGACGTACGAAGAATCCATGGCAAAAATGGAGGTTCCTAGAGAAAATGGGGAAGAAAGCTCGAAAATGGCTGCAAATGGGGAAATGAGGAAGAACCAGACACGGTAAAGCATTTATGTCCTTCCCAAAAGCAAGGTTGGTCCGTACGGACCTCTTTGCATGCTAAGTATGTCCGTACGGACCTCCTTGCAAACGAGAACCCATTTCCCCGGCCAAACGGTACAACAACCACTGTCCTCGTGAAAACCTTGCTCCAAAGCGCCCAAACAACGGCCAAAGCCATTCCGCAAACAAACACTACCCACAAACACACTCTCAGCTCACGTGGCATGTACAAAAAAATAAAAAATAATAATAGCAACAATTTCTAGGACAATTCCCGGGAATCACAAAATTGACATTACATCTTAAAATAAAATGTTGTTTGCCGTGCAAATGCAAGTGTTTTATTACAGGTACCAATAAATGTCTGTTGCTAAACAAAAAAAAAAAAACAAGGAGGGATATGAAAAGAGGGAAAGCAAATGAATACTAATCAGACTCCTCAGCATCATCATCCTCACCGAGATCCTCCAAAGAAAAGTCGGGCATCCCGGCGAACTCGCCGTCACATCCTCATCATCGGAATACGAGGCACCCGCCTGAGGCTCCCACGAAAAGTACTCGAAGGATCAAATCCGGCGAAAGGATCAAAGAAAGAAGGCTCGAGGAACCCTCACCTGTGCGCCGTGCGGAGGCATGAAGCTGATAAAGGGCTGCTCCCTCGAAGGCCCGGCAGCTCCCGAAGACGTCCCAGCATCCATGCTATGCCGCCCCCTCAAAGGCCCCTCCTGCTGCGGCTCCGGCTCGGCTCTAGGCGGAGGAACGTCCACAGAATGCCTCGAAGGCATAGGCTCGTACGCCGGCACGCGTCGCGAAGACCGGCAAGACACCTTCGACGCCATCTTCTTAGCGAAGGAGAACGCATCGCCACGTAGCAACGGCGAGTCAAGATATCATAGGCTCTCCCGGGACTGCACCAACAAGCGACCAAGGAAACGCTCGGCAATACGGTTATACTCAACAACAAAAAGAGAAAAATACGAGAAAAGATGCCAAGATGGAAAAGAGTCGGCACTGCTCGCGATCTATCGGGGTCAGCTCTGTATGCGGCGGGAGCTGCTCCAGGCAGTACGAGACACCCTCCTCCTCGATCCGTCCCCCCGGACATACGTGAAATCCGGTCCCGGCATCGGAACCTCTGGGGGAGCCTGCGGGCCAGCCTCTCTCTCCCGCGCCAGTACCTGCGGCGTCCTCAGCTTCCTCCTCACGAAGGCCCCGTACTCCTCTCCATACAAAATGAACTCCAACGGCAATTCAACCACCGGCCGTCAAGCGTAAGACCGGTCCTCGCCCACTTCAACGGCAATTCAATCCCCGGCCGTCAGCGTAAGACCGGTCCTCGCCCACTTCAACGGCAATTCAATCCCCGGCCGTCAGCGTAAGACCGGTCCTCGCCCACTTCAACGGCAAAACAAGCACAAGAAGGAGCCAACACCTCCCAATACGAATCCCAAGGCACGAGACGCCTCCAAGACGCCCGACGGCAATTCAAGAAGGAGCCAACACCTCCCAGCACGAATATCAAGGCACAAGACGCCTCCAAACGCTCAACGACAACTCAACCACTGGAGGTCCGAAGTCATCTTCCCAACAGAAAAGGGCCCCTA
Source organism: Adenophora triphylla var. japonica (assembly GCA_022495995.1). NCBI lineage: Eukaryota > Viridiplantae > Streptophyta > Magnoliopsida > Asterales > Campanulaceae > Adenophora > Adenophora triphylla. Next base: position 26,478 of record JAFEMH010005659.1, read on the forward strand.
CAAGGTCACGCATCCCCGGCAATTCAAGCACCGGCCATCAAAGTAAGCCCGAGCTCCTCCCCAACAAGACAAAGGGAAGTCATACAAGACGCATATCCTCAGACCCGAGCCATCATCTTTGCCCACTCAGCGGCAAAACAAGCACACGAAGGAGCCAACACCTCCGAGTACAAGTCCCAAGGTACGAAGCGCCTCCCAACGCCAAATGGTGAAGCAATCACCGACCGCCATCCTTGCCACTTCAACGGCAACGCAAGCACCTGGCGATCATCGTAAGTCCAACCTTCTACATCAACATGCAAAAACACAAAGGCATCTACGCCTCTCGAAGCACAAGGCGGCCATGCCTCCACAATCGCGGCTAGAAGACGATTCAAAGTCCTCGCGCATTACATCAATCAACGGCTAGAAGACGATTCAAAGTCCTCGCGCATTACATCCACAACTGCGGCTAGAAGACGATTCAAAGTCCTCGCGCATTACATCAACTGCGGCTAGAAGACGATTCAAAGTCCTCGCGCATAACATCCACAAATGCGGCTAGAAGACGATTCAAAGTCCTCGCGCATTACATCAAACTGCGGCTAGAAGACGATTCAAAGTCCTCGCGCACTACATCAAACCGCCGCCAGAAGACAATTCAAAGTCCTCCAGCGTGGCCCCAACCGCCGTCAGATGACGATTCAAAGTCCTCGCGCATTACATCAACCGCCGCCAGAAGACGATTCAAAGTCCTCCAGCGTGGCACCAACCGCCGCCAGATGACGATTCAAAGTCCTCCAGCGTGGCACCAACCGCAACCAGATGACGATTCAGGTCCTCACTCTATCTCCGGCCCGGAAGGCCTTAAACCACCCGATTAGGAAAATCGTAAAATTTCCATCCCAAGACGCCACCACGTCCTCACAATTGACCTCGGCGGTCACCACATCTCAGGACACCACCACGTCCTTACCACTGACCTCGGCGGTCACACAACACTTCAGGGTACCACCACGCCCACATGCACTCACAAATTCACGACCTCTGAACTACGACCAGGCTTGATTCCCGCCAGGGATACGTAGGAATCCTATCACAGGGTCCAGCCATCGACCTATACGGTCACCCAGGACACCACCATGTCCTTCCCATCGACCTATACGGTCACCCAGGACACCACCACGTCCTCACCACTGACCTCGGCGGTCACACGACACTTCAGGGCACCACCACGCCCGCATTCACAAAACACTCACCCCACACCCGAACTATAACCAGGCTTGATTCCCGCCAGGGATACGTAGGAATCCTATCACAGGGTCCAGCCTATTGACCTAAATGGTCACACAAAAGGACACCACCACGTCCTCACATCACCCTCACTTGGCCACTTCCTTTCCCAAAGACGCGATCCGTATTAGGACCCATAACTTATCGGCGACCCCACTTCTTTCATAAGTGACGTCGTCGAGGGCTTCTTCGTAAGTACCCCAATCTGGATCACCCCCTTTCAAACACACACGGGAAACACCGCGAGACTCATCCACGCAGTCTCGGAGACCTCTCTCTCACTCAAAACCCTCTCAAAACCCTCTCAAACCCCCAACCAAACCAAGGAGGAGCCTTCCGGGATAAAAGGGACAAAAGGACCTTTTGGGAATTTTCGAAAATCGAAAAGCAATTAAGGTCCGTACGGACCTCTTTGTTTCAATGATTACTAAATCCCCTTAAAGTCCACAATATTCCCTCAAATCCGGGAAAATGATTACTTCCACTGCAGTTGGTCCGTGCGGACCTCTTTGCATGCAAGATGGTCCGTACGGACCTTATTGCTCAGGGGACACCATCATTCCAGAATATTCTCCATCATTGCAGATTCCCTCAAATCGAGGAAATCCAAAATTCTGGATAACCAAGAAGGTCCGTACGGACCTCTTTGCTCCGAAATTTTTACTATAAATAGAGGGCTCCCCCTCCCTCATTTTCACACACCTCCCTCTTCTCTCTTCCTCCCTTAGCCTTCTGGCTCCCCTCTAAGTCCTCTCGAGGCACTCCCGGCCCCTTTCGGATCCTTCCGAGGCCTTCCGAGCTCCTTGTGGTGCTCAGAAGCCTCCCCGAGCGCTCCCGAGACGCTCCGCGCTGCCCGAGGCACTCTCGAGGTACTCTGAGGCCCCTCGTGGTACTCCGAGGCCTTGCACAGTCTTTCCACGGTGTCCCGGCTCTTTCCGAGTCAAACCGACGATCCCAAACCACGCCGAAACTCTGTCCGAGTGACTCCTGCCACCACAACGCACGCCGAACCTCTGCCCGAGTGATCCCGACGATCCCCACGCACGCCGAACCTCTGCCCGAACGCAGCCTACAACCCCGACTCACGCCGAAACTCTGTCCGCGGACAACCGGCATCTCCCGAAGCAATCCCGATCCATACCGGAACGCTACTCCGACCTCAAACACCATTCCCCAGCGGAAGACAGACACGAACCAACATTGGTAAGGCTTCCTTCCTATACTATTTCAATACATTTCCATACATAGCATACAATGTAGACATCCGATACAGCATGCATTTTTAAAAACACACACACACACAACATTTAAAGGATATTAGGGGTATCCGAAAGACTCGTTTTACGAGGCTACTCGGGTGAGCTCTAATATTCTAATATTCTCTTCCCGGGGAGTCATCTGACCTCCGAACTCAAAATCTCATCACACAAAAACGGTTTAAAATTATCTTTAAACTGATACCCTTTTTCAATGTTTTGGGCTTAATAAAAACGGCGTGGCGACTCTACAAAATGCGAAAGCAAAACGGCGAGACACCTCCAACGCGAAAGATGCCAGATGCCGGGGCCGCGAGGCCTTGCACGGATCCGGGTAATTTCAAGACCGTATAAACCTCCCCCATCACTATCTCCAGCCCGGAAGGCTTTAAACCACTCGGTCCGGAAGACCGTATAAACCTCCCAAATCACTATCTCCGGCCCGGAAGGCCTTAAACCACCCGATTAGGAAAATCGTAAAATTTCCATCCCAGGACACCACCACGTCCTCACAATTGACCTCAGCGGTCACCACATCTTAGGACACCACCCCGTCCTTACCACTGACCTTGGCAGTCACACGACACTTCAGGGCACCACCACGCCCACATACACTCACAAATTCACCACCTCTGAACTACGACCAGGCTTGATTCCCGCCAGGGATACGTAGGAATCCTATCACAGGGTCCAGCCATCGACCCATGCGGTCACCCAGGACACCACCACGTCCTCATCATCGACCTATGCGGTCACCCAGGACACCACCACGTCCTCATCATCGACCTATGCGGTCACCCAGGACACTACCCCCGTCCACACACAGTTTCAGTCAGAGGACTTCTTCCGTCCTCGTGCACTACAAACACACCCGAACTACGATCAGGCTTGATTCCCGCCAGGGATACGTAGGAATCCTATCACAGGGTCCAGCCAACTGACCTAAACGGTCACACAATAAGACACCACCACGTCCTCACACCGACCTTCACGGTCACTTCCTCTCCCAACACGCGATCCAGATTAGGACCCTTATCTTATCGACGACCCCACTTCCTCCGTAAGTGACGTCGCCGAGGGGCTTCTGTAAGTACCCCAATCTGGATCGCTCTCCATCCCAGCATACGACAAAACCAGGGGCAAACTTTCGGAGGTCATAACTCCTTCATACGAACTCCGATTGAGACGTGTCATATATGGTTGGAAAGCTCTCGACGAGAGCTAGCTTGCCATCACATTCACAAGAGCATGGAAAGTCCGTACGGACCTCTTTGCATGCCAAAAGGTCCGTACGGACCTCTTTGCACCAGACATAATCATTACGAAAATCCCCTTAAAGTCCACGAGATTCCCTCAAATCCCGGAAATCTAAAATTTTGGATTACCTAAGAGGTCCGTACGGACCTCTTTGCAACTTTTCCTACACTATAAATAGAGGGCTCCCCCTCCCTCATTTTTCAGACCTCCCATTTCTCTCTTCCTCCCTAGGCCTTCTGGCTTCCCCTCTAAGTCCTTCCGAGGCATTCCCGTCCCCTTTCGGATCCTTCCGAGGCCTTCCGAGCCCCCTCGTGGTGCTCCGAAGCCTCTCCGAGCGCTCCCGAGACGCTCCCGCGCTGCCCCGAGGCACTCTCGAGGTACTCGAGGCCCCTCGTGGTACTTCGAGGCCTTGCTCGGTCTTTCCACGGTGTCCGGCTCTTTCCGAGTCAAACCGACAATCCCAAACCACGCCGAAACTCGCCCGAGTGACTCCCGCCACCACAACGCACGCCGAACCTGCCCGAGTGATCCCAACGATCCCCACGCACGCCGAACCTGCGCCCGAACGCGGCACTGCAACCTCAACTCACGCCGAAACTCGTCGCAGACAACCGGCATCTCCCGAAGCAATCCCGATCCGTACTAACGCTACTCCGACCTCAAACACTATTCCCCCGGCGGAAGACGAGACGCGAACCAACATTGGTAAGGCTTCCTTCCATTACTATTTCAATACATTTCAATACATAGCATACAATGTAGACATCCGATACAAAGCATGCATTTTTAAAAGCACACACACACACACACACACAACATTTAAAGGATATTAGGGGTATCCGAAAGACTCGTTTTACGAGGCGACTCGGGTGAGCTCTAATATTCTAATATTCTCTTCCCGAGGAGTCATCTGACCTCCGAACTCAAAATCTCATCACACAAAAACAGTTTAAAATTATCTTTAAACTGATGCCCTTTTTCAATGTTTTGGGCTTAATAAAAACGGCGTGGCGACTCTACAAATGCGAAAACAAACGGCGAGACACAAACCAACGAAACGAAACCGTTGCGAGGCGGGGGACACGAATGCCAGATGCCGGGGCGCGAGCCTCTCGGATCCCGGGTAATTTCACCTCATCATCTTCTGATGAGGATGAAGAAGCTTGGATGGAAGATGAGGAAACCCTTGCTGAAGCTCAGTCCAAGATAGTGAAGAAACATAAAATTTACGCCGGTGTCGCCCCAAGTGTTGCCAATCCAATGGCAACACCGAAGCAACACTGTTGCCAAGTCCAAAACACGGTCGATTTCTCCTTCGTATTCTCCCATTTCATGGCCTGAGGTACACACTCCTACTCCCTCTCAAGATTCGAGGTCAGATTATGAGTCTTTTGGATATTATGAACGTCCATTTCTTTTCGAGGAATTTTATAGTGATTCAAGCTTACATAAGTTTGTTCAAGATTCTGATAAAAAAATTCTGAATGAAAGAAATATGTATGTGACTCAATTCAAGGAGTTAGGAGTGTATCAGTTTTTGGAAGATAGAAACTTTTTACCTACGGTTGTGAAAGTGTCCGGTTACATTGAAAGTGTGGTTAGGAATTTTTATGCTCATCTTAGGGAGAATATTGATGATAGAAATACCCCTCATTATGGAAAGATCTTTGTTAGGGGCAATATCTATGATTTTAATCCCTTGATCATCAACAAAGCACTCGGCCTCCCTAATGTCGAAGATGAGAGTTTGGAATTTGATCCTAATGCCTTAGCCATCTTTGTTAGGGACAATATCTATGATTACCATTTGGACTGATCATTTTATGTCTGCCCATCTCACTTCTTTGTTTAGCGTGCTTCACAAGATATGTATAACAAATTGGCTACCTACGGCCAATGAGAACACGGTAACATTTGAGCAAGCTAATTTGTTATACAAACTAGGCAAGAAACAAAGAGTTAACTTTGGGAGACTAGTATTTGCTCACCTAGCTGCATGGGCCAAGAAGAAAAAGACTTCCTCCTTCATTTTCCCTTCCCTTATTTTCAAAATTCTTATGTACCAAAACCTTAAGCCTTGGAATGCCGATTCTATCTCTGAACAGCCAGTCTATTACAGAATTAGCAAACACTTTACTGAGGGTGATAGGCACAGAGATTTGCCATGGGTTTTGGTTACGTATGCTCCTCCATTGGATGCCCCGCTACGAGTGTCGCCCCAAGTGTCGCCCCCAGCGCAACACTTCCGCAACACCGCTCTGTTATGGTTGATGCTGCTATGATTCTTAATTTTTTCAATGGTCAAGTGAAGCACATTGACTCAGTAATTCAGGGGTGGTTGGATATGCGTACTGACATGATGAAAATGGTGGATATGATTTCTTCCAAAATAGGGGGAGATCGGCCACCAAGGCGTGATGATGGAGCTGGAGATGGAGCTGGACCTAGTGGTACAGCAGAGGGATGTGAAGGAGCTGAAAATGCAGGTTGATGGTGGTTGGTTCGAATGGTTCTTGATTTTGGTGGTTTGGTAATAAAAACAATTTCCTTTGTTTTTATTTTGGTTTGTAATGCTTAAACAATTTCAATTTCTGTTTTTTTTCTTTGTTTCGACTGGAATTTTCTTCAAACTTAGATGGATGGTTTTTGATAAATGGTTGGATGGTTGTTTTATGATTTTAATAATTATTTTGGTTAGTTATTAATTTCGTATTAAGGGGGAGATTTTGTGAAATTATGAGACTTCATTTGCCTGAAGGTTGATGTTGCCACTCATGTGAGTGTGATACTTGGATTGAAAAATATTTTCAACATTGCCTGAAGATTGATGTTGCCTCTATTAAAATCTCGTGGCATTTTTTGGTTTTTTGGTTAAGTTTGACTAACTGTTTTTGAAAAGATCATCACATTGGTATTTTGTGAAGAAATCAGTAACTAAGGGGGAGATTGTTAATGTTAAAATCATGTGTTGCCATGAATGTTGTCCCAAGTGTTGCAAACCAGTGTTGCCACTGGTGTTGCCACAAGTGTTGCCATTTGGAATTGGCAACACTGAGTTAGTTACTGTATTTTTCACAAATATTAATGTGTAAATTAATGTTTATATAACAGTAGTTAGTCACCTTAAAATGAGCTTGAAAAGAGCAACAGAAACTGCCCAGGCGAGAGTTACGAGAAGAAGAAATTAACAAATAAACATGTGTTTATTTGTTTAATTAATGACCAAGCAAAGAGATATTTTATTCAGATATTCTGGGGGAGAACAAGTCAGAGTACAAGGCATCCAAAGCTGAGAGGTACAAGCAAGAAAAGCAAGAGAAGACTAGGTCTCCTACATATGAGGCGAGTGGCTAAAATGGAGGAAACAAACTCCAAGCTGTTGCTGATCATTTTGAGTAGGCTCCAAGACTTTGTGGCCTATAAATAGTGCAGTGGATCTTCATTGAAGATCATCCAATTCAGAAAACGCAAATCTGCACAAGAAGTAGAATTCTGCTCTCAAGTGTTGCCATTCAAGTGTCGGCAACACTCAGTCCAACACTCGATAATTTCATATAGATTTTTATATTTTTGTGAGGTTTTGAGTGTTCATTTTCAGAGAGAATTCGTGTATATGTTGTTCCTTATATCAGGGTTCGTTTATCATTAAGGAACTTCTTCGACCTTGTATTGAATTCATATTATTAATAGAAAGGTCTTGCCTTTAAGACACCCATCAAGTTATATATTTATATAACTTGATAAAAATTATATTCTTGTGTATTGTTTTAATTCTTCCGCTGCAAATTATATTTATTTCTATTGATTTGTGTTTTTCTAGAATTGGTGTATGTGTTGTTGTTAGTGTTGCCAACACTAAAGACAACACTTGTGAGTTTCGTCTCACCTTGTGAGTTTCACCTCACTTGTTCTAAGCCATAGACAATTTCACACGGTCCTTATTTGAGTAGGATTGGTAAATAACAATCAACACGTGCGCCTGAGGCGTCCTCTTCGCGTACCAGGCCTGGTCAGCTTGGGTTGATGCCGGTGAAGTGGAAAGTAAGGATAGGTAAGCCCATTTCCTTATATATGGAGATCGAGGAGGGGCTCCTCGTCTCTGAAGGGAGGCCTTGCTCGACCTTGAGAGCTGCCTGGCTCCGCATTAATGATTATGCCTTATCGGCATTCAGTTTTGTTGGGCCTCAGTCATTATACGCTCTTCTATGTCTAGGTCAACATAGTGGGAATGACGAGGAGGCAAGACGGGCATAGGTAGGGAAGGCTCACTCCCTTTGACGTAATTGAGCCTTATATGGATTTGTGTTTAAACTAAACTATCAAAAATATCCTTATAATTCGCTAACACGTGCTACACATGACCATTTAACGGTGAAAAAAATAATGGGGTTAGTGATAATAACAAATGATGAAAAAAAACTAAGTTTTATGTGTTAAGTACAACGAAAATGAGTTCAATGGTAAAATCCAAAAAAAAGGACATCGTTTTATTTATTTTTGCAATTTCTCATACTTTAAACTTATAATAGAGAAAGTAGTAACTATTATTTATTAGTTAATATTTTTAGCTAATCATAGTTAACTACTATAGTAATTAATAATTATTTACTATTATAATATAGTAATTATTATATATTAATTAATAATATTTAGTTAATTATAATTAATTATTATTAGTTAAATATTATAGTTAATTATTAATAATTAACTTTTATTAGTTAATAATTATGAATAACTATTAATAGTTAACTATTATTATAGTTAACAATTATAGTAACTATTAATATCTTACTATCATACTTACCTAATATAGTAATTAAAACTATATATTATCTAATACTATTAGTTAATAACAAAAAATATGAAAAGTATACGGTGATTTGCTTCACAAATGAAAGTTTTTTTTGCAAAAGAATGTCCATATGGCATTTTTATAAGCCTTTTCTCGCCTACTTTTAATATATAATATTAAAATTTATGAAGATTGATGCTACAGGAATTGTGCTTATCAATCTTCCTCCACGTGGCAGGATGAATCACCTGGCTCCTTGACCTGAAATCAGAACCCACGACTAGCCGGATGTGTCTCCGGCGAAGACGCTCGGGCGTGAGAGTAAGATAACGATGTATATAGCTCAAAATGTATTGAATAATGAACTCAGAATACAAAATGGCAGTTACCTTTGCACCGTCGGTAGTGATGAAGTATTTATAGTTGGTGTAGGTAGTTTAATGACAGGGCTACATAAGCTCCGAAATTATAGCGGCAGTTATGTTCATGGGAACGTGCCTGTAACCGTCCCTGATTTGTAGGGATGCTGTTATGGAAAGATTGACCCACGTGCGTCAACACATGTCAGGTCGACACTTGATGATTAGGTCGAGGTCGCCACTTGTAGAATGGCCGACCTGACTGGCGGGTAGAGCATGGTTCGTACCCGAATTATGATATGGATCATGAGGTCGGACTAAGTTAGGTCGGGACCTGATAGGTCGGACCATGGGCTTAGTCGACTGATACAAGAGATGGGCTTTGGGTCTTGTTCTGATTGAGTCAGCCTCATTGAGAATGTGATGGCCAAGGCTGCTTGTGGTTGGGCTTTACTCCTTTGGCCCAACTCGACACTTTTGGTATATTCAGTGGCCCCCAACTTTCGAGTTGACTTTGTCGACTAGGAAGTTAATGAAATCTTGTTGGAAATTTGTTGTTACTCGCAGGTCGTTACTCGTTCGGAGGTTTAATCGACCAAGATGACGTGGCACAATCCAGGACGTTGATGATGAACGGTCACAGATGAAGGAGCGCCGTTTTGGCCGTCATGATTACACTTTTGACGTTTGAGAGTCCGCCTAGGAAACTGTTTCCGCCATTAATTAGGAAAATTAATTTTGAATTTCCCTTTGCCCTTTCCAATTCAGGGGACTATAAAATCAAGAATCCTTCCCCATTTACAACTTTTGCCTTCCCTGAACTCTGTGCGTGATTCCGGAAATGATAAAGGACATTGATTCTTGCTATAAATTGGTGTTTTTGCCCTCCATTGTTCCGTTTTTCTCCGCAGCTAAAGGTATTCTCCTTATTCTTTAGAATTAGGGCTTTAATTTCTGCAATTTCTTTGATTTCGCCATGGCTAGGACCTTTAGTTGTGAGGCCGGAGCTGGGTATGGTTACTGTATTGTCAATCGTAGAGTCTACAAATATTTGAGTGGAGAGTGGAGGGAGATAACAGTAGAGGAGTGCTCTTCAATTTTGACACATTGGGGCCTGCGTTTCAATGAGCTAGGTTTGCCTGTGGGGGATGAACTAGGTGCCTTAGGAACGGATGACCCAAGGGTTGTGCCTTTTCACCTTTTTCATGAGCTTCTTGATCATATAGCTTTGTTTTATGTCAAAGATGTCATTAAGCCTTCCTTTATTAGAAATAGGATAGGATTTTCGGGGGAATCTAGGTCGCCCCTTAGTACGTCTACTAGGGCTCCTGGGACTTCATGTAGAACTGATTCCCCTGTTTCCCCCTCTTCTTGTACAGATATGGAGACCCAAGGTGAAGCTCATGCATCGACCTCGTCAAGCCCACGCATCGTGGATGCTTTCGAAACCACTGTGGTGCCAAGCAGGAATGAACAGGTTATGCTCCTCCAAGGGCATCTTAGGGGAAGCAAAATTTTCCATCTCGTTTGAGTATGATATATGAATTTTGCGAGGTTGATAGGAAAGAATTCGATGTCACCTTGTATAGCAGAAATGATTACTTCAATCAGCTTGAGGATACAGACGAGGAGGATCCCACAAGGGTGGCTTTCTATTATGGCCAATTTGAAGCTGGTTTAAGATTACCCCTGGACCCCTTTGTAAATGAGTTCTTAGAATGCACAAATGCCTTGCCACTTCAACTAGGGGCCAACACCTGCCGTGTGGTACCGGTTTGTTTCATTATGGTTTGTAGATTTTTAGGATACGAGCCTTGCATGAGGGTGTTCAAGGAGTTTTTCAACATTAAGTTCGACAAAGATAGGGGGATAAGTACTCCCTCCAAGCCAAAGATTCCCAAACTGTTCGCCAATCTCCCTGGTAAGGCTAGCGGATGGAACTCCTACGTAGTTGCAGTGGAAAGTAGAAGGGGATGGGAATTTCCCTTTCCCTGTGCTGATACAACTGGTGTGAGCGAGGAGAATTACTGGGATCCCTATTGGCACGATGATCTGCGTAGAAAGTTGGTGGAGTTTACCAAAAAGGGGCCTATTAGTTGGCATGCCACAGGGACCAACAAGAATAACTTTATCCGTCTTTGGATTGATGGTCGAGTGGGGAGGTTGTACCCATGGTTCCAGTAGTTAGATGCCAAAGATATCCAGATTGGGTCACCCATGAGGGAGCTCGACTCAGATTCAAGAAAGAATGCCATTATTGTAAGAAAGGTGTTGATCACTGTAAAGAAAAGGTGGAACACTTCGGGGGTAAGAACTCGACCATTCCATGTCCCTTGACACCTCCTGTCTTTGTTGATAAGTAAATGTCTTGCTCATACTTAGACTAATTGCTCGGGTGTTGAACTCATTAGTTAGCATATATTTTAACTCGCTGCTTGCTTACTTGCAATTTGAATTCGTACATAGAACATTCTGCTCGTATGTAGAATAATTAGCTCGCATATGTTTAATTCGTACATAGAACCATTTGCTCGTATGTGGAAATTACTTATGTCGACCTAATTTTTTATTGTTTCTACTTTGGTGCAGTTTTAACTCCCGAGCAAGAAGCAAACATGGGTCGAGCTGTTGATGTCAGGAAGAGCAAGAGAAGCTGCGGGGCAGCCAATGCTAAAAATCATCGAGAGAGAGAGGGCGTCCTTCGTCATGAGATACTAAAGACAGTTGATGTGAATCCTGCTGCTGATATCCCAATAGAGGATAATTTGGAAGAGCTGCATGAAGACTCAAATGGGGAAAATGTTGAGGGTAATAATGCCCAAGGCTCAGAAGAGGCCCATGCTGCTGACATGGATGGGGTGGAGCCAAATGTAGAGCCTGAGGAGGAGGTCGGCCGCGCCAGGACCCGAGCTCAAGCCAAGTCGAAAAACAAATCCAAGGCCAAGGCTGCCTCCAAAAGAAAATCTCACGTCATTTCTTTGGATGAGGATGAAGATGAAGACGATGGTGCCCCTATCAGCAAGGTAATCAAGATCGGGCCCCCAGTAGCGACCTCGACCTCTGATCAAGTCAATGCCAGTGAGCCTGTGGGCACTAAGACTTTGGGCCCCCAATCCTCTCCTGTCCAAGTTTCTTACGACGAATTGATTCAGAGCCGGGTAGCTGAACTGAGCGAAGTGACTCCTTCACTGTGGTCAACAGCCATGGCGAGAGAGTATCCGTAACCGGAATACGGTCAGTGTGGTTGTTCGAGGGGGCTGACCAAGACCTGATCAGAGAGTTTACCCGCAAGCCATTGACACCAGAAGCATGTCGAGCTAGGGTTGGTTTGGCTTCCTCCGAGGTAACCCTTATGCTTTTAATTTTTTTAATCTTCCTGTTGTTTTTCCTTCCTTTCTTTTCACTTGATCTGACCTCTTATATCTACTCGTCATTTCAGACTCTTGCCATGATTGATTTGGCCACCACCTATTGGAAGGCTGCTGAGGAGCAGGAGAAGTTAGCCAAATCCATGTTGGCTAAAAAGAATAGCGAGCTGCTGAAGCTGGAGGAGGAGGTAGCCAAGGTAGGGGAGTTGCAGGAGGACAAGAAGAAACTGCAGGCTGAGCTTGAGAAGGTAAGGGAGGAGCACTCTGACTTGGATAGCTCCTATGAAGCCTTGAAACTTGTTAAAGATAATGAAATTAAGTTGAAGGAGGAGGCCTGGAAGAGCTTGGGGGAGGCTAACAGTGAGCTCGCCCGTCTCAAGGAGGAGAATAAGAAGATGGCAGCTGACCTGGAGCTGGCCAAGCATCAGTTGGAGGAGGTTCCCGTGACTTTGGCTAAGAAACATGAAGAGTTGGATGCTGCTAGAGCTCAATGGGAGGTTGACCTGGCTGATGCTGTGAAGACCACTAAGGAGGATGCCATCAAAGCTTACAAAGACAGTGACGAGCTTCATGTACATGTCACCAAGGAGGCCCAAGTATTTTTCAAAGCAGGTCTAAGCCATATGGCTCGGCGTATCATCGTGGATCCTTCGGTTGATATATCAATCGAGAAGCTGGCTCAATGGGCGTCTGAGGAACCTTACAACACTACAGCTCGACAGGGTCACTCCTTGGTGCCTTATACTGATAATGACAAGGAGCTCATAGCCAAGGATGATGAAGAAGCTGAAGCCGCACCATGGGATCCTCCTGTAGTAGAGAAAGTTAATTTTGACACTATCCTTGCCGAGCTCGAAGATTATGAAGATCCAGGCTTCGATGATGAGACTCCAAAGTATACAATCAGCGACTCAAGGAAGGTTGTCTATCATACAGAGAATGTTCTTGGTGAGCCATCTACTGTAGGTGAACAGACTGAGATCAATCCAGCATCCGTCACTGGCCAAGTGGAAGGCACTCCCCTTGAATAGACTTTGATTTTGATGGTTATTGTAACTGAACAAGCTCCAAACATTTTTGCTTTTTTGTTTTTAATACTTGGATGCCTTGGCCCTATTTTTTGGGAGGCATGATAATTTTGTAAGCTTATTTTTGTTTTGCACCAGTCTTGGCCCACTTTGGGAGGCTCTTTGTGTTTAATCTTAGCTGACTTCTCTTTATAGCATGTTGTATGCTTTTGCTGCGAGTGTCGAGCTAGATGTAGATAGGATAAATGTATCATTTTGAGCTTAGAGGCGACTTGATCTTTATTGAATTAGTCGACCTCAAACTTGGCTTATCTTTGTGAACAAGATCGACTATAAGTCTAACCTGTTCAAACTATTAAAGCCGACCCAGGATCGAGCTAATTAGATTGAAGTCGGTTAGGAATCGGGCTTGTTAAAATAGTAGAGCTGATTAAGAATCGAGCTAATTAGAACAAACTGACTAAGAGTCGAGTTTGTTAGAACGAAGTCGACTAAGAGTCGGACTTGTTAAATGAACTAAGCTGATTAAGAATCGAGCTAATTAGAACAAACTGACTAAGAGTCGAGTTTGTTAGAACGAAGTCGACCAAGAGTCGGACTTGTTAAATGAACTAAGCCGATTAAGAATCGAGTTAATTAGAACAAACCGACTAAGAGTCGAGTTTGTTAGAACGAAGTCGACTAAGAGTCGGACTTGTTAAATGAACAAAGCTGATTAAGAATCGAGCTTGTTAAATCGAAGCTGACTAAGAGTCGAGCTCATTGGGATTGGTGTAACACTATGTTTGATCGAATAAACTGCGCTTTTTATTGAAGTAGGAAACATGCTTACATCAACTTGAAACTAGAACTAACACAATCTTGAACTTTGAAACTGAAAACTAGAAGTAGTATTTGATGAGGTGAGTAAAGCATGCCAAGGATGTTTCAACTCGTCACCTCCGGATGAGCTATCATGTAGGTTCCTTCCTTGATGACTCGAGTGACTACATATGGACCTTCCCAGCCAGAGATAGCTTGTTCTCGCCGGGTCCTTCTACCCGTTGCCTCAATCTTTCTCAACACATAATCTCCAACTTGGAACGACCTTGCCTTGACCTTCTTTGTCGTGATAACTTTTAGTTATTGCTTGTAGTTGACCATTCGGAGGTAGAAATTTCGCTTCTCGCAAATCGATCAGGTCCAAGTCGATCAATCTGTTGGTATCATTCTCGCTCTTGATCAAAGAAGGTCACTCTAGCAAGAGGGAATCTGAGCTCAGCCAGTGCCATGGCCTCTCGATCCCGTAAGTGAGAGCGAAAGGGGTTTCCCCGTAGGCCCCGAGTGGTTGTACGAACTGCCCAAAGAGCAAGGGGAAGTTCGTCCAACCAATTATTTCGTCGACCTACGAGCCCTGTCTTGAGCGAAGATAGAACAAGTTTATTTGCCGCTTCGCCTTGTCCATTTCCTTTGAGGGTAGGCGACAGACGATTTCCAATGTTTGATCCCTACTCGATTCATTTCTGTTTCGAAGGTTTGGGAGAACTCGTAAAAGCCATTTGTCGGACACTATAGCACGAGGAAAACCAAATCGACACCAAATAAAGTCGTGGATGAAGTTGATAGCATTCTCCTCTGTGATGCGAGCTAGTGGTTTGGCCTCAACCCATTTGGTGAAGTAGTCTATGGCAACTATCACATACTTGCAGTTTCCTCGAGCGGGAGGGAAGGGTCCAATCAGGTCGATGCCCCACATGTCGAATGGCCAAGCTGCAATTACTGGAGTCTGCTCGGTTGTTGGCACATGAGGTAAGTTGGCAAATCTTTGACATTGATCACATTGCTGAACAAAGTTGTGGGTGTCAGCTCTCATGTGTGGCCAGTAGTATCCCAAAGTGATTAACTTGTCAGCAAGAGTCCTGGCCCCCGGGTGTCCACCACAAATTCCACTATGCACTTCGTGTATCAATAGGGCGACCTCTTGAGGGTGGATGCACTTTAGTAATGGTCGAGTATAAGATCTTCTGAACAGGTCGCCTCCTTGAATGACATACCTTGGAGCTTTCTTTTTGATAGCTCGAGCCTTCTTCTCGTCATCTGGCAGCTCACCACTTTCTAAGTATGCCTTCATTTCCTCGATCCAACACTTCTCCTGAGTCCAATTTCTTGAGGGATCCTCTATGCATTGAATTTTTACTCTTTCATAGGCTGGACTTTCGAGGAAGGAGATAGGTTCATCATGTGGTTCATCCGAAGTGGCTAATTTCGAGAGGAGGTCAGCTAGCTCATTGTCTTCTCGTCCAATTCTCTGAATCTCCCAGAATTCCAAATCTTTTATCAGCTCCTTCACCAGGTCACAGTATTTGATCGCCGTGGCACTAAGCACCTCGTACTCGCCCGACTCGGTTAACTATCAATTGTGAATCACAGTAAGCCATGATCTTAGTTGCTCCAAAACACTTGGCGTACTCTATAGCTGCTATCAAGGCTTCGTATTCGGCCTGGTTATTGGAAGCATCGAACTTGAACCTTAAGGACTCCTCATACACTGTCCCAGATTCTGGTTCAATTAGCACTATCCCAGCTCCACTGCTATTTTTAGTCGCTGATCCATCTGAATAGACCTTCCAACAATCGTCGGGTAGACTGATGGCGACCTGGGACTCTGACTCCTTCCCTTTAGCCTTTTCTTTTGGAGCTCGCTGCTCGTCGTCTTCCTTGGTGAACGTAAGCTCGACCAAGAAGTCAGCTAGAGCTTGAGCTTTCAGTGCCTTTCGAGGTCGATACTCAATGTCAAATTCAGTAAGGGCAATTGACCAATTGAGCAGTCGACCTGAACTCTCCGGCTTGTGCAATATCTTTCTCAAAGGCGCATTAGTAAGAACCACAATTGGGTGAGCCAAGAAATAAGCTCGCAGCCTTCCTCAAGCCACGACTAGAGCATAAGCGACCTTTTCAAGCATTGTAATATCTCGCTCTCCACATCCGATGTGGCCTCACGATGTAGTATACCGACTTTTGAAGCCCTTCATCTTCTCTAACCAAAACCGCTGCCACCGATTTATCTCCCACCTGGATAAATACACAAATAAAGTTTCACCGGTCGGGCTACTCAGAGAGGTGGAGTAGCGAGGTAATCCTTCACTGTTGGAACGACGAATGACATTCTGGTCGTCCATTCAAAACTTTTCGTCCCCCTCAATGCTTTGAAGAAGGGGAGAGACCTCTCTGCCGACTTTGATATGAAACGACCAAGAGCCGCTACCCTTCCGTTAAGTCGCCGCATCTCTTTGACACCGGTGGGAGCCTTCATGTCGACTAAAGCCTTGATTTTTCTCGGATTAGCTTCTATACCCCGTTGAGATACCATGAACCCAAGGAACTTTCCAGCAGCTACTCCAAATACACACTTGCCAGGGTTGAGCTTCATGTCGTTTGCTCTTAAATTGGCGAACGTTTCCTTTAGGTCGACCACGTGACGTCCAGTCTTTGTTTTGATGACCATATCGTCAACGTAGGCCTCCATGTTTCGACCAATTTGAGAAGCAAAGACTTTGTTCACAATCCTCTGATAAGTCGCCCCGCATTTTCAATCCAAACGGCATCATGTTGTAGCATTAGATGCCTCCACGCTTGAAATGCCGTCTTGATTATGTCGTCCTCATGCATCTTAATCTGGTGGTAACCTGAGTAAGCGTCGAGGAAGCCGAGGTTGAGTGACCAAGAATGGAATCGACTAGCTTGTCGATTCTAGGAAGGGATAGCCGTCCTTAGGGCAGCAAGATTGAGAGTGGTGAAGTCGACACACATCCGCCATTTGCCATTTGATTTCTTCACCATGACCACGTTGGCCAACCACGTTGTATGAGTGGCCTCTTTGATTATCCCCGCATTCAAAAGTTTTTGTACCTCGCTTTATGGCTTCCTCCTTGTCGCGAGCAAAGCTTCTCAATTTTTGGGGTCTAGGCTTTATGGTCGGGTTGACTTCCAGTCTGTGAACAACGACCTCCTCCTTGATTCCCCTCATGTCTTCCACCCTCCATGCGAAGACATCATTACTTTCCTTGAGTAGCTCGATGATTTCTGCTCGCTCCTCAATTGATAGCTGCTTCCCAATCTGAATTTTTTGGTCGGGGTAGGAAAGGTTGGTGATTACTGACTCTAGCTCATCCACAGCTTCTAGCTCTGGTCCATCCCTGAATTGTAGAGTCTCAATGATTATCTCCTTGACCCTTTGTCTCTCCTCGGCCCTCAGGTGTGGATATAAAAAATGAGTTAGGAGAGATAAAGTGAGGTATGTAATAGTAATTGAATAGATGATTTGATTATAACAAGTGGGTCAAATGAATAAATAATTATTAAAAAATTTTATTTTTAGGCTTTTGTCTTTTGTAATTGGACATCAAAATGAGACTTTTGTGCCTTTTGTAATAAAAAGAAGGTGAACGGTATAAACCGAGTAAAACCATGGGCTATAAATCGGGAAATGCCCAATGGATTGGGCCCAAAGTAATATTTACATAAGTTTCAAATACGACAAAGGCAATGGGCTTCCCTACCTATGCTCATCTTATCTTCCTCATCATTTCCCACTATATCGACCTGTACATAGTAGAGAGATTTTATTATTAAGGCAGCATATTGTTATATTCCAATCAAGGCATACTTAGATGCCGACCTAGGCATCCCCAAATGCCGATCAAAGCCTACTCGGCCACCATCATGACAAGAGGAATGGGCTTTCCTACCCTTGGTCCCCTCCTTGCACAGCATACATATATGTCGACCAACACATTATGCTAATGAGCAAGCCTCTTAGGCATACGTACATAAGGCACTTCTAATTCTAATACAATAAGTACTATGAGGAATTAGGATCCGATTAGGATTTTACTCCTTATATCACCTAAATTTCTATCTAATGTAGAACTCTATATGATACCCATATAAATACAAGTCATAATTCACATAATTCAGGTACACACGCATCTTTGACTCTAAACTAATGTTAATTTGATCTGCTCTCTACAACATAAATATTTACTCTCACGCCGGAAGGCCTTCGCCGGTGAATTCCCGGCTTAGTTTACGTGTTTGTTCATCTTTTTCAGGCTATTCAAACATCCTGGATACAACCTTACCGCTGGATTTGGGCCAATCCGACATTTTTGGCATCATCAGTTTGGTTACATTGTCGGGAAACGATCGTTTCTGACCTTTGAATAGCCGAAAAAATTCGGCTCCGTTCTCCTAATCCTAATGAAAGAAGGGAACACTGCTAGCATAACACCTGATCAGGATAGCCCTCTTGTGGAGGAGACTCATGACAAAGCTGGGACAACTATTCATCTTGCCAATGGGGGACTGCACATCCTCCACCCCTGAACGATGGACTGCCACCACTAGGTATGACCTTGCGTTCGAGTGGGCAGCCAATAACAGAAATTCCCTTGAATCCTCCCCGTTTTCGACGATGAGGACGACCAACTGCTAGAGGGGAGGAATGCCGCCCAGGGAGGCACAGGAACATCCCTACCACAAATTGATCGCAGAACTCTTCTAAATCGCCAGATGGACACTCTGCAAGGCATTTACAAAACACAAAATGCCTTGCTGCAGTTAGACCCAGAACATTCTCTAGCTGAATTCATTAGACCTACCAGAACTGGAAATTCCCTTGGGGGGAAAGTTGATTTGATAGGCGTGGTAGTCGGGGGAATAGAGAAAATCTTTCCCCTGGCCAAAATCCCCCACATCGCGACACTGCTGGTAGATCCAAGCAGATCCCCGCTCAGGACGTTTATCCCCGTCTTAGAGCTCCTGGACATGGGAATACACGAATTGAAGGAGATTTGAGAAATCAGCGAATAACCAAAAGGACCAGGAGGTCAATTCAACAGACTTGAGAGCAAGGCTAAGTCATGCTAGGCAAAAGACTCCTCCCTGTCAAAATCCCTCTCCTCGACCTAGGAATCCTCCTCCACCTAGAAGCCCTCCTAGACATAGGAGCCCTACTCATCATAGGAGTCCCCATCCAGAGATAGATCCCAGGAGGGACAGAACCCCTCCTCGTCACTTCAGGCCATTAAATGGCAGTGCACCATCTAGACATGAAGATAATCACCAGCAATATGAGGAACATAGTCGAGTAAATGGACATAGAGAAAAGGAAGGGACACATCGTAGTTCCCATTGCAGCACGGGAATTGATGCAAGAGATCTCCTCCTATTAAGAAGAGAATCGATGAGATGGAATTGGGAATGAAGGAATTCGAGGAGGATGATACTAGTGCCACTTGTCCTTTATCCCAACGGATTAATGATCTACCTCCCAATTCATCTCTCAAGATCCCCATCTTTGAAAAGTACGGAGGAACCACGGATGCACGAGACCATGTGCAAAGTTTTGAATCCACTATGGCCCTCCTCACCAAGGCAGATGACATTCTATGTAAGGCTTTTGCGAGTACGTTCTGTGGAACAACCTTGTCCTAGTACCACTCTGAGTTATTACAACCGGTTCAGGGCTATGGCTGACCAGGTGGAGGAGAGCCTAACTGAAGAAGTGATCGTCTGCTTCAACTCCGGACTGAGATCTGGACAATTGATCTATGAGCTCTCTCTGCCAGGGAGCCTAAGTCGAAATCTAATCTATACAATGTGGCCTACGCCATAGCCATGACGGAAGAGAAGAGCAAGAAGAGATCTGAAAAGACAGAAATGGATGTGACTGGCACCAACCAGACTTAAAATGGAACTAATTACAAGGGAAATAATAGGACTCAAGCTACAGAAAAAGCTGAGGTCTTTACTCCCCTCACTAAACCTATCACGGAGATTATGCAGTTGGTAAACCTACCAGATCCCCGACCAGTAAATGATAGGTCGAAACATGTCCGAGATAATTCCAAGTACTCTGCGTTTCACAAGGATCACAAACATGATACAAATAATTGCATCTCCCTTAAAAGGATGATCCAAAGATGGGTTGATGAAGGGAAACTTGACTGCTATGTCAAGCGAAAAGATAACAAGCGAGGAACAAACGACGATGATAGAGAGGAAAGGGAGGACAAACCTCATAGAGCAAAGCTCCACGTCATAAGGGAGGAGGAAGTCTCCAACAAAAAATTGAAGGATCAGATACATGAATTAAGCAAAGTCTACCACATCCCCGCTTGGGTCCATAAAGAGGAGTAAGCCATTAGCTTCTCCCCAAGTGAGCTGGCTGGGAGTCGAGCAGCCCGTGAACATTCCTTGGTGATCAAGGGAATAATTGATAATTATGAATCAGAGAGACTCCTCATAGACTCGGGGGCCTCCAAGGACATTCTATACTACTCAACCTTCCAGAAGATGAATCTGAAGGATAGCATGCTTGAGACATATTCTGGCAGACTGGAAGGCTTCACCAATCACAAGCTCAATGCTATGGGAACGGTTGATTTGCTACTTGAAGTTGGTGAATACCCCTTCTGAGCTAAGGACACAGTAACATTTGTGGTCATGGACTTGGCAAGTGACTATCATGCCATCCTAGGCATTCCAAGTCAAGGAAAACTTGGGGTGGTTACATTCCTCCCTCACCAACGGGTA
This sequence comes from Adenophora triphylla var. japonica, assembly GCA_022495995.1. Lineage (NCBI taxonomy): Eukaryota > Viridiplantae > Streptophyta > Magnoliopsida > Asterales > Campanulaceae > Adenophora > Adenophora triphylla. Next base: position 47,385 of record JAFEMH010005659.1, read on the forward strand.
AAATTCCCTACTCCAGCGGGAATTGGATGTGTGAGGGCGACCCCCAAGGAATTCTTGAAAAATGTGATAAAGAAAAGAAAAATGGCTAGAAAAGTGGAGGTTGACACACCGGAAGAAAACCTGAAAATTTCTAATTCTGTAAAGACTACCAACACCAATTCTAGGCTTCATTTGACTTTCAAAGCCGGGGACGAGGAGCACATGATGCTGGACATTTACGAAGCAGATAGTGATGATATAGTTATGTCCGTCCCAGACATAGTCCCTCAGCTCGTTGTCTGCCAGAAATCGGGGGCCGACCAGGACATAGGACGAGGAGGTCAGGACGTGTACGAAATAGTTAAAATTGAGAACCTAGATATAAACGGTGATGATGGATAAGAGCTGAAACATACGTGGCACCCCGATCATCTATGAAAATTATACCACTAGTTCACAAGTCTATTTTTGTTAATTAGATTATATTTGAATTGTTTGTCGTTTCCTTATTTGCAAGTATAATAGGATTGCAGTTCGATATACTCAATTTCAGTCAATAAATTCAGCTTTCATCAAAATACTATAACTAGCAAGAGAAGTATAAAAGACGAGCAGCCTACTACGCGTACCTTGCGCAAAATGCCTAAGGGTAAAAGACGAGCAGCCTACTGCTCGAACCTTGGGCGAAATGCCTAAGCGTAAAAGACGAGTAGCCTACTGCTCGCACCTTGGGCGAAATGCCTAAGCGTAAAAGACGAGCAGCCTACTGCTCGAGCGTTAGAGAAAATGTCTAGGGGTAAAAGACGACCAACATACTGCTCGCACCTTTGGCAAAATGCCTAGGGGTAAAAGACGAGCAGTCTACTGCTCGCACCTTGTGCAAAATGCCTAATGGTAAAAGACGAGCAGCCTAGTGCTCGCACCTTAGAGAAAATGCCTAGGGGTAAAAGACGAGCAGCTTACTGTTCGCACCTTGTGCAAAATGCCTAAGAGGAAAAGACGAGCAACCTACTACTCGCACCTTAGGGGAAATGTCTAAGGGTAAAAGACGAAGCAAACCGCCGCAACTTGGGCAAAATGCCTAAGGGTAAAAGACGAGGGTAAACAGCCTACTGCTCGCACATTGGATAAAATACCTAATGGTAAAATACGATCAGCCTACTGCTCGCACCTTAGGAGAAATGCCTAAGTCCTAAAGACGAGCAGACTACTGCTCGCACCCAAGGTGAATGTCTCGTCAATAATGGGTGCGCATGCCAACGTCAAATAATCGACGGATAAATGATTGAACCACCTCGAAATTCGAGAAATCTCCTGATATTCGTAAAACTGAGGACGAGCTACACTTTCTATTCGGCTGTAACGGAGGTCTCATGGATGACGCCTTTGACTTCATCCAACAAAAGAAAGGCCTGACAACCGAAGCTAATTACCCTTACAGGGGAGAAGAAGGGACCTGCAATACAAAGAAAGCATCAATCCCAGCAGCCAAAATCACGGGCCGTGTAGATGTCTCAGCCAATAACGAGAAGGCTCTCTTACAAGCAGAGGCTCACCAGCCTGTTTCAGTGGCTATTGTGTTGGGATTTGGATCCTAAACTGCAAGGAAGGAAGCGACGGAGGAGTTTCTGCGGGGGAGAGCGGCCGCGCTCGGGGTGGAGAGCGACCGCGCTCATTGGTCAAAATTGGGGCTGGATCTTTGGCAAAGGAGGGCGACCGCGCTGCAGGGGTGCGCGGCCGCGCTGGCGTCGGGGAGTTTGAATCCTGGTCTGATTTTGTTTCCTATTTTATTTAGATCTCTTCCTTGACTGAGCTAGGTTCCTTGTATAAACTATATAAGCATAATTTCGGCCTAGAACATATTGTAGCAACATATTAGAGAGGTGTCTAATATATATTGGCTTGGCAATTGCCCCCGGACGTAGTTCACGAGTTGGTGAATGAACCGGGTAAACAACTCTTGTGTTCTTGTGTGTGATTGTTTCTTTCTTGTACGTGTGGGTGTGTGGATTTCTTTGTTTTGATTGCAACGGGGGAGCACCAATTTCACAACAACTGGTATCAGAGCTTTGGTTCGGAGGATTCAAAATCTTTTCATTAGTTGATTAATTTTGAATCGCGTTCTTGGGAATTTTGGTGAAGCAGTCAAGATGAAGAACTCAATCGAGAAATTCAACGGTGTGAATTTCACGTTTTGGAAGACAAGGATTGAAGACTACCTTTATTGTAAGGATCTTCATGGACCCTTGAAGACGAAGCCCGAAGACATGTCACAAGGAGATTGGGAGACGTTGGATCGGAAGGCGTTAGGAGCGGTAGGAGTGCCACTAACCGACGACGTTGCACGGAACGCTATGGAGGCCAAGACAACGGTGGAGTTGCTACAAACGCTGTCGGACATGTATGAGAAGCCGTCGAATATCAATAAGGTGCATTTGATAAAGAGGTTTGCGAATGCGAAGATGTCGAGAGGGCAGACGGCGGCAAGTCATATCGGCAATTTCAAAGGTATGGTGGACCAATTGAAAAGTGTTGATATTACTTTCTCCGATGAAGTGCTAGCTTGTTTTCTACTAAAATCATTGCACGATAGTTGGGAGGTTCCTGTCACAACGATTAGTACGTCGAAAACAGCATTGGTGTATACGGAGGTTAGAGATCTCATCCTTCAAGAGGAGTTGCGAAGGAAAGAGAAAAGGGGAGAATCGTCCGTAGATGGGGCTGCACTTAGGGTGGAGAGAAATAGGGGGAGACCTAAGGGGAAAAAGGTCAAGTGCTACAATTGTGGTGAATTGGGGCATATCGGTTATATTTGTCAGGAAAAGGTGGTGGTGCGCACGTGGTGGATGATGGTGGTGATGTATTAATCCTAGGGGAGGAGCAGTCGGGTGAAGATTGGGTGTTGGATTCTGGAGCTTCTTGTCATGCTAGTGGGGATGCAGAATCAATGAGGCGTTACAAAACCGGAGATTTTGGGGTTCTCTATCTTGGTGATGGTCAACCATTGAAGATCAAAGGTAAGGGGGATGTGATGATGAAGGCACCTAATGGGGCTGGTTTACAACTACACAACGTGATGCATGTTCCGGATTTGAAGAGAAGGGTGATTTCTGTGGGACAACTTGACAGTGAAGGATACGGTGTTTCTTTCATTGGTGGGTCTTGGGAAGTCACAAAAGGGGCTAAGGTGTTGGCTCATGGGGTTAAGGGGAAGATGTTGTATTCTACCTACAATATCGATGTTCGTTCCGGTGGGAGCAAGAGGCTTAAGAACCGGCCTGTTGGTGTGAAAAGGGGAGACATCAAGAAACGGTATGTTGGGGAGGACACAAAGTTGATCAACGCGGTGTGGATGTCCAAGGGCCCTAACAGAGAGCGGTTTCAGACCAAGAACAGTCGATGCAAGAAACAAGGTGTGTCCAAGTTTCAAGGGGAGGCATTGCGAGGAAGGTGGGTCTGGAGGGAGAAGGCGAAGTTAGACTTGCGGGGAGAAATCAAGGTAGAAGCTGATTTGGGGAGGCAAGAACGATCTAACACGGAGAGGTTGAAACGTCGCTTGGTTTCAACTCGCCTTAGTACTTGAGGAGAGGTGCGGTAATGTCAAGCCAATATGGAGGAGGGGGAATGTGTTCGAAGGTCTTTACTCTGTGGTGGGAGTTAATGGGTGATTTTGTGTTTGTTGGTTTAGTCTCCGGTGGGAGATTGTTGGGATTTGGATCCTAAACTGCAAGGAAGGAAGCGACGGAGGAGTTTCTGCGGGGGAGAGCGGCCGCGCTCGGGGTGGAGAGCGACCGCGCTCATTGGTCAAAATTGGGGCTGGATCTTCGGCAAAGGAGGGCGACCGCGCTGCAGGGGTGCGCGGCCGCGCTGGCGTCGGGGAGTTTGAATCCTGGTCTGATTTTGTTTCCTATTTTATTTAGATCTCTTCCTTGACTGAGCTAGGTTCCTTGTATAAACTATATAAGCATAATTTCGGCCTAGAACATATTGTAGCAACATATTAGAGAGGTGTCTAATACATATTGGCTTGGCAATTGCCCCCGGACGTAGTTCACGAGTTGGTGAATGAACCGGGTAAACAACTCTTGTGTTCTTGTGTGTGATTGTTTCTTTCTTGTACGTGTGGGCGTGTGAATTTCTTTGTTTTGATTGCAACGGGGGAGCACCAATTTCACAACATATTGAAGCTAGTGGATATGATTTCCAGTTTTCGGTGTTTTTAAAGGGACGTGTGGGACGGAACTTGATCATGGTGTGACAGCGTTGGATGTGGAACTGCTAGTGAGGGGACCAAATATTGGCTCGTGAAGAACTCGTGGGGCCTGAAATAGGGAGAGAGTGGATATATAAGGACGCAGAGAGATGTTGATGCAAAAGAGGGACTCTGTGGTATCGCTATGGCGTCTCTGTGTCCCACTGCATGAAAGAAGAAGAAAATATTAAATTAGTGAACTGTGTCATATTAAAAACATGTGTCTATATGAATTTATAAGTTTATAATTGTACAGGTTATCGGTGTCTAGTTCAGTCACTCGAGATTGTAACAATGTACAGCTTCAGCAACCCCTATATTCTAATGCACATCTTAGACATTCGTCTTAGACATTCTACCCGATCTCTATAAACCTTTGCATCCTCCAGAGAAACACTGTTAATATCTTAGACATTCGTCTTAGACATTCAACCGTCTAAGTATCACCACTAATCAAGTAAATGCTGCCTCCACAACAGAAAGCAACTTCTGATACTCGTTCAGTAACAAAATTACATAAAAAATATTGTTATGAATTCCTTCAATTGCGCAAAATCATTTGCAATATAGCTGAAATACCTGATCAACTTCAAAATTCTTTGCATCCCATATGTTCTTCAGAACGAGGTTGAGTATGTTGACCACGCAGGGTTTCCAGAATACGCTAGGAAATTGAGCATCAATGCTACAACTTAAAGTGTCTTTGGTTATTACTTGGATAACATTCTCAGGCCTGACATCAAAATGACTTCATCACATTAGCAATAAAAAAAACCATGTTTGTTGCTTTCCCCTGAACACACAATAGCTTTGAGAAACAAAGGCAAAGCATCTGTGACAGCCATTGAGATTGTAACTGTCCATACGCTCTCTTTTCCAGAAGCGTACGAGTAGTTCTCAGGATATTTCACTGGGAGGCTCATAACCTGGAATTCCAATATCAGATTCTCACACTATGACATCTTAATAAATATGGCACGTAATAAACAAAAAGTTTGAAACAGGGCATTACCACAAATTTTCCAGGATCGGGATAAAACGTAAAATGTTCGAATAAGTAAAGTTGTAAATTAAGAAAACCCCTAACAAGGGTTTAACAAAGGCATAAATATAACAATTTTAAAGACAAGCAACATGGGAAAAAAAGGGTGCTTAAGAAGTTTGGTTACCACTTGGGAAAGCTGTAGCTGCACACAGTTTTTAAGGTGTTCAGTTGCCGGAATGTAGATGGAGATAACTTATGAGTTGTGAGCCGGGAGTACCCATCACTTGAAGAAGAAATGAGAAGGGTTCCCCCCCCAAACTCAAAATTAGTTAATTAATCCCTTAGTCCCAAAATGGATTTTGACATCGAATTAAATTAGTAAAATACTCGCTCCATCCCAAAATGAATATCCATTATGGTTCTTGATCAAGAACAAAAATGAACATCCATTTTGAGACTGAGGCAGTACCCAAATATGAAATACGGAGATCATGAACAAAAATGAACATTCATTTTGGGACAGAGATAATACCAAGTATGAAACTACATAAATTATTCTGACCATATTTCTTATCGTTATGTCTTACATAATATATCTACACGTTCAAGATGCTGCCCTTTGATTACTAGTTGAACATAAGTACATACACGTCCATCCCTATTGAGTGCCCTGTTAAAGTTTTTTAGCAAAAATCTAGGAAGTTGTCTTTCGGCAACTTTGGTTGCACATGTACATGATTACTTTCAGACCTCAGTAGTATCCATACTATAATGTTGCAAGTTCACATTGAAAGACGATCAATAGCTAAGGTGAATTTAATAATTGCAAAACGTACAACAGGACAATCTTTTAGGGACGGAGGGAGTACTTCATAGTAATATGAATAATCATTTTTGGGAGATTTTTTTTCAAAAAGGGACTTCTGCATAACAGCAAGGGATATACTCAATACCTTCAGAAGCATTACTCTTTTCTTTTCACCAATTTCCTTACCAAAAGAACCAGCTGACCAGGTACTAAGAGAATTCTCCTTGTAGGACTGGCTTGGAACACATTAGGCATAGTCAGGTTCACACTTTGTATGTGTGCAAATGAGAGCACATGGAGATACCAACAGAGATCCTCTATAATACAAAAGAACACTAAGGCAAAAAACTACTCTCTTCGTCCCCGAATGAATGGCCAAAAAAATTTTAATTTTATTTTTTGGACATTCATTTTGGGAACAGGGGCGGACAGGGTCAAAATGAAGATGGTTTACAAATTACATTACTCAAAAAAATTTAAAAAATGATTGTTTGTTACGTGACTACCTACCTCGAATCTTCCTTTTTTGACAAGGGGTGGGCTGAGCTAGTAAGTGGGGGTGCACTTAGTAGTTTTTTTTTTTTTTTTACATGTCAACATTAATTTTGGGGGTTTCACAGCCACCCCTTTGGGTGCGCCTGTGTCCGCCCCTATTTGGGACGGAGGGAATAATGTCTAACAGTCAAAGCCTCGCCAAGTTCTTGCTTAGGGATATCACTTTTGTTCTCTCCTCCAACATCCGCCTCGCCAACCATCAACTGCTCCATCATTTCATCGGCTTCTTCTTCATTAACCATTTGGCAACGATGTTCCTCAGCAGCACGCTCCCTAGCCTCCTCCCAGGCTTTGCCCGCAGCATCCGCAAGATCAACGAATCGCTCTTTGACAGTTGGCTCAGCAATTGGGGCCATAGGCCAAGCCGGCTTGTTCATAACGACGTCCTCTTGAGCGAGCTCAAGCAGCTCAGACTCATTGTAAGGCACAAAAGAATGACCCCGCCTGGCTATATCGCTATAAATGGGTTCTGCACCCCACTTAGCCAGCATCTCGGGGCCCACGTCGGGCAATCCCTCAGCTGCAGCAACTCGAAGGACGTGAAAGACACCGCGGTTGAAATGATCGAGCATGGCAGATTCGGCATCATCACGAAATTCTTTGGAATCTTTATAAGCTTCCACAGCCTGTCTCTTGGAAATGACGACTTTCTCATTCAGCCTGCAAATCTCATCCCTGAGATACTTTGCATTGGCAACCAGCTGGGCATTCTCCACCGACAACTCCTCATTCTTTTTCTCGAGCTCGTCTTTAAGCTCATGAACACTAGCGACTTCCTTCAGTAATCTCTCCTTCTCTTGATTTAACTTGGTCAGCTTAGAATCCTTATCCTTGTTGGCTTTGCGATATTCGTACTTCTTGGACCTCTCCTTGGCCAGTTCCTTCTCCAAGTCGGCTCTATCTTTGAGACTTTTCTTCAACTGGCTGGAAAGAGAACAGATAGTTCCAGCAATCTGTGAAGCAACACAAGCATTAGAATAATCCAAAATACAAACACCAGAGCATACAGTAAAATCCATGCCTCACACAGAGCTTGGCCAGCATAATTCTCAACTTCGGAAGGATCCTTGAGCTCCAACTCAGTTACATGTCGGAGGTCCGAGATCCTCTTCACAGCGGCATGCCCAAACGAACTATTCACTGGATCTCGCACTGCCAAGTCAAAGCCAATCATCTCTGGCACGTTGCCCAGCTCATCAGCCACTGCATTCATACCATCCTTATCTTGAGGAAATTGGTAAATGGGATGATGCCAAGTTGCCCTAACTTCAGTAGTAGGCTCATCCTCCAACTCGCCAAAGCTTCTTTTCCGGCTTGCACTTTCAGCCCCTTGAACATCGGAACTCGCTTGACCTTTTCCAGGAGTTGGCACAACTTGTGATCCACTACCCTTGTGAACCCTCTTCTTATGGCGCTTTTTGGAGCTAGTAGCCACTTTCTCTTGGGCTATAACTTCTTGACCCGTGGCATCTGTGGAAATCGGGATTTCCTGGTCACCAGAAAGTCGCCTCAAGCTCGCTTGCCCCTCTGTGATGGTTTTGCGTATTTTCTCCGACTCTGCATACTTGTTCCTTTGTTCCTGAAGTGTCATCTCCTTGGAAGCTGCATAAGAAAGATAGTTACATTAATAAACATTACAGAATAAATGACATCAAAAGTTCAATCAAGTAAGACGACTCAGCATCTCCATGCGGTTTCCACTTATCACTAATATGCGATTTTGTATCTCCGTCATACTTGTCAAAGGCGTTGCCCGGCTCGCCTTTTTCGTCGCCTTTAGGGTTTGTCGCCTCTCCGCAACAAGGCAAGCGGGTGGCAGCCTTTTTAGGGAAGGCATCGCCTTTTTGCTTAAGGCGAGAGGCGTGCGAGGCGCCGCCTTGGGGAAAAGGCGTGAAACTTTGGTCTTTTTCTAACCTAAGTCGTTTTTGTATCAAACTACGCCACAGCGTTCGCTTTTTCAATTACGGTGTGCCCTAAAGTCGACTAAGTCGACAGATCGAGAAGAGAAAAAGGAAAGAGGAAAAGGGAAAAGGGAAAAGACGGCAAACCTTAGGCGAACATCGCAATTAACTCCGACGACGGCGAGCCTAGGGTTCACTTAGATCCAGGTAAGTTTTCTCTCTCCCTCTCTTCGGTTCTCTTCGACGTCTGCGACAACGCCAAGTATTTCACCTTCGACTTATTCTTATCATCTCCTTTCTGATTTTTCTTTTTGACGAGGTCGTATTAGATTTTTTTTTTTCATTTTGAGTCTCATTCTCCTATTTAATATACCTATACAGTCCATGTTATTCCATTTTAAGATGCTTTTTTGTTTTCTTCTTTTCCAGTCCCATGTAAAGATCAAAGAATTATAGTTGAATTGTTATTGTAGTAGAATTGTGACATTTATTTAGTGTTTTATTCCAATTCATAACATGTTTTAAGCTTTGTTTATATGTTATATGTATCTATAGAGTTTTTCTATTTATTTATTTTTTTCCCCTTTGCTCGCCTTTTTGCCGCCCGCCTCTCGCCTTTTTAGGTACCTCTCACCCGCCTTTCGCCTTTGACAAGTATGATCTCCGTGCAGTTTCCCACACATTGTTGATTAGCAAGTTGATATGTCCACACGGTTTCCCGCATATTGTTGATTGGTGAGTTGATATCTCCAAAAGGTTTTCCGCATACCACTAATAGATTCCATCATGCATGTGACATCATGGAAGCCCGCATACGAGATTCATTCATATGTGTATGGTAACCACGTGAATGGATAAAGATACTCCTTAAGTGATAAAAACAAAACACACGATCCCACCTCTAGACACCTTATTCTAAATCGATCATCTTCCTATCAGTGGCGAAGCCGGGATTCTAGGAGAAGGGGGTCAAAATTTTGCATAATTTTTTTTTGCACAGTACGAACCGAATCTCATTAATGCAAATTTCATTACAAAGGTTAAAAATGGATACAACACATTAAATGCTCGCAACTTAAAGCAAAATCTCAAGCTAGAGGCCCATGCAAGGTTATATTTTTTACAAACGAAAAGCATCCACAAAATAACCCCAAAACCTACAAATGATAGCAAAGGAGAATTACAATTGCTTTCGACTTCGTCCAGTCGGTGAAAATTATGGTACCGTTGAGATAAGCTTTTCATAATGAAACTAGAGAAAGAAAAACAATTAAACAATTTTTCAAATGATAGCAAAGGAAAGTGTGAAGTCACATTCTTGTAATTGACATCATATTAAAATGAGTTTCTCACTTCATGAATTCAACAAGGGTAGTAAAGGGATCAGGGAAGTGAGATTCGGGTGAGGAGAACATGGAATGACGGAAAAGAGAACTGTGTTATGTCACTCCTCGTGTCACACAAAGCATCAACACCAATACTCACTTCCTCATCAACAATTCCACAATTCAATTCTCTGTCATGAGCAAGAATAATCAATTCCTTTTTCTCATCGAAACTCTCAGATGAAGCCTGATACTGCATTAATTCAATGGAATCCTCCACTTGTTTGACTACATCAAGAGTTTAGCCTTCTCCACTGGATTCGTTTCATCATACTTCAACCTTGAATGAAGCACATCTTTTGTTTTCTCTTAAAGAGGTTGACAACCACCTCCTTTTTTCTCATAAGCTGCAACTGAAGAGCCATCTTTCTTCAGTGGGGCAGGAGCCTTTGTAGCTTGACCTATAGCATCCTGAATAATTTTGACAATACTCTTCGGCCTACTATCCGATTCCATCCCTGATAAACTATTGCCACCCCCATTCTCCACCAACTCCTTCGTCCTGCACCCTCCCTGACTCGATTCCGCCATTGTTCTCTTGTTCCTTCCCACTAAAACCTAGCTGATCTGCAAAGAGTGACCTGCTGTTAATTTCATCAGCTCCTCCATTCACCTCCCCCTATCTCCAATTGTTGAACTACCGTTTCGATTGATAATGCTATTGCTCATTCCAAATCAGCAGCACCATTCCATAGCATGTTATGATTCATATTCAGACATGGCATATAACATGGCTCATATTGAGAGAAATTAGGCATAAAATATTTGTTGTGGTTCATGATAGCTTGGGAATGAACATTTTGAGAAAAAATGTGTGCTTAAGAAGGATAATAAGAATGAATTTGTGTAGTGTTAGGGTTCATATACATATAAGGCACATAGCCTGACCCATATTGAATGCATAACTTGATTGTGAGGGTTAACGAAATCTGGTGAATCAACATTTTGATCAGGAACCTAAGTTATAGAAGAATAAGGAGACTGGATTTGTGAAGAGTTAATGTGAGATGAATAAGGATGTATACCAGCTAGCTGAATGTTTCCATGGTCCGGCCTACCTACAGAGCTTGAGTGACCTCCGTGAGTCCTTGAAATCTCATCAACAGTCATTGTATCCTTTAACATCAAACTCCTTACCTCTTGAAGAGATTTCTCCAGTGATTTAAATCTGGAGGCCAATCTATCCAATCCATCTTCAATTCGATCGCACAATTTCCAAATTGAATCCCTCTTTTCAGTGCGGTGATTGAGCTTTTGAGCAGTCGATATATTAGTTTCTTCCACTGATTTTGATCTGAAGCGGAGTCTCTCCCTCGTTCGATTCCACGATATCAAGATCCTAGCTTTCCTATCTTGACTCGACTCCTGAATTCCATCCACAGAGCTAAGATTACAGAGCTCCATTTGGAAACCCTAGGTTAAAATGGTGACGAAAAATGAAGAACGTAAATTGCAGAAGAGAGAATAACAGGAAATGAACAAACGAAACTAGGCAAACTTTTCCATATCCTTGTCATTATCTCCACCACTATTTATATTTGAGAGAGATTGAAACAAACCTTTTAGAACTATATATTTACTCCACTTACATAACAAGGTAAGACTTCTTCCACACAGTGAACACCAAGCTATTTCTCTCCATGTTTATCTCCTCATAAATGGGTACTTACTAACGTTGGAGCCTTTTAGACGGGGACAACCCCCCCCCCTCCCCCAAGCTCATGGTTCTTCCTTGTTTCACGCAAAAAGCTCAATCGAACCAAATATCCAACCGCTTTAATGCATCCCACCTGAACCGATGGGGCTGCCATTTTCTCTACGTAGCATCACAATCCTTTTACATAGGGATCTTCAACCCCAATTAGGCTTCATCTTTTAACTTTTGCAATCTGTCCATGTCTGCATTGTGACCAACCACATTTCCTCATCAGCTAACCTACCAAGTGAGCTTTAAACCAAGTGTAAGAACTCTTTGAAAGCTTGTCACAGTGATATCAATCGACAAAAAACATTCCCAACACCATCACTAAACCTCTCATACATGGCGACATAGTTCCGCAATCCAAAGCAACTTAGTCAAGTCTTCTTCTTCCTTAAAAAGAGCATTACTGACCTTACTGGTTCCCATATTCCAAAATAAGAAATCATAAAATAAAAAAACCAATAATTACCATATCACAAAACACCTCTTCCCCGCTTTCTTAATCCACTCTAACCACTGGGGAGAGTTGAACCCAAGACCTCCATATTGGTGTCTCAGTGCTCTGGCCATCAGGTCAAGTCCTGATGATTATCCCTCTCTAGTTAATATTAGGCGCCTCTGGGGGGATTTTAAGGAATTTCATAGAATTGAGGGAATTGTTAGTAAATTGACTTACACACACATATTTTGCACAATCAGGTTAAAATCAAATGTTCGATTAAGTAAAACTGTACTATGAAAATCCCTAACTAGGGTTTAACAAAGGCATAAATAATACAATTTAAGAAGCAAATCAATGTGGGAAAGAAAATGATACTAAGAAATTCGTTTACCTCTTAGGAAGTAAATGAGCACACAGTTTGTAAGGAGTTCAGTTGCCGGAACTTGACGGAGATAGCTTGTGAGAAGAACCGGGAGTACTAATCCCTTGATGAAGAAATGAGAAGGGTTCAGGTGTAATTTCCCACAATTCAAAATAAATACTCTCATAATATCTATAAGTATATAATAACAAGATAGTGGTAAATCAAGGGGTTTAGAGTAGGGATGGCCAGAACTGGTTCCGGGCCCGGTTCCGGTTCGGAACCGCCGGTTCCGGTTTGGCAAAGGTGCGGCATACTTAACCGGCCTCGTTATCCGGATCCGGTTCCGGTTCTGCAATCCGGTTCCGGTCCGGTTCGTGCGGTTAGGTCCTGTTACGATCAATAATGAATAAAGAAGCTAAAAATTATTGAAAAACAAGGAATTTCCAGTCCGGTTCCGGTTCCGATTTCGATTCCGGTCCGGTTCACCATTTATGTGAACCTTAACCGGCCCTTATCCAAAACGGTTCCGGTTACCCCGGTTCCGGTTTTCGTGGCGGTTCGTGGCGGTTCCGGGCTTTTCCGGTCCGGTTCCGATCCGGTTTTCCGGTTCCGGTCCGGTTCCGGTCCGGTTTGGCCATCCCTAGTTTAGAGGGGTATTTTGGTCATTTCAAACGTTGGCAAAAATGCAATAAGGAAGCCCAATAAGCGACGTGGCAATTTGTAATTGGCTGACTTTTTTTCTTTTTTAAAAAAAAAACAGAATTGGACACGTGTCGGCTGCTTGAGTAGGGGCATTCCGGACATTTTCGTGGCGCGTGTGGCACACGCGCCGACCATGGCACGTTACAGCATTTTGCTTTTTTTTTTTTTAATTTTACGCCACATGGCACCCTTTTATTGGCTAGATGGAATTCAAATTAAAAAAACAATCCTATTTCTTTTACCTCAATTATTTTATAATAAATTAATTTTTTAAAAAAAAAAATTACACCAAAATTCATAATTTTTTTTCCTCTTTAAATAGAGACTTCTTTCATTTGATTTGGACACCGAAAAAAAACCATCTTTTTTAAATATAATCTTCTTAATTATTTTTTGTTAATTTTCCTTTCTAATTTTTTAATAAATTTTTAGTGAAAAGTAAGTAAGTGTGAAATATTTTATTTTATTATAAATGCTGATAATTTAATAATTTTACTAACCTTGAAAATAAATAATATAAAATTAAATAAAACTGGTGGGATATAGGATGATTAGTTGGATTGGGTAATATGGTTATTGGGTTTATTTTATTTCGATTTATCGAACAATATATTTAATTTTTTTTTTCAAAACTTTGAAGCATAGTAAATAAACTATGTATAAATTTCTTGAATATCTATCCGTCTAAAAAATTTGTGTATTTATAAAAGAGAATATCGGGAAAGATGGCCATCATTTTTAAAATTGGGATTTTTACCAATAAATCCTTGAGATAGGGTTATATTTACTAATAAAAATATAACATTTCAAATTTTATCTTAGGATCCCTGGGTTTAAATCAAAACCCCCGTAGAGTCCCTGACCTTCTTTATTATAATTATAAATGTCAAAACTGCCCCCACCTCCCCCACTCAAAGGCACGCCATCACTCTCCCCGGCTTCTTAAATAGTGTCGGTAAATCGTCTCCTCCGACACCATCTCTTCTGTTCCCGCATGAGCTGTGAAATTAAGAGAGACAACAAAAATCAATCGAATTAATAACCAACCTATTAAACCCATGAACACCAAAGGAAGAAGATCAAAAAACAGTCATTATTTTCGCCTGGGTTCACAAGTGAGAACGGCGACCAAAACGGACAAATCAGGTGCGGCTGACTTTGTGCCGACGAGGAGTGATTTCGATAGTCTCGAGGAACAAACCAATGAAGAAGATGAAAGATTAATTGTTGATTTACGTTTTGTCCGATGAAATTGAGGTACAAGATTTAAGAAATTGGGTTTTGAAATGAGGGTATGGGTAGTTTTTCAATTTTTTGTTTCAGTTGGTAAAATTGACAGAAATTGAAGAAGTGAGCTTTTGATGATGATGACGGAGAAGAAAGCAATCTGATATAGATATAGAGAGAGAAAGAGATTACGTGTAGAGAGAGAATGGTAGGGATATTTATTATAAAAAGGCTTCAGAGGATTTATTGGTAAATTGAATACTCCCTCCGCCCCTCCGACTTAGGAAATTTTCATTTGGTTTGGTGCGGGAATTAAGGAATACTATTATAATATTAGGAGAGAGAATGAGTGGAGGATGTGTTGTGAGTGTGAAAAATTAAATAGGAGAGAGAATGAGTGGGATAAATAGTGATGGGATTATTGTTGTGAGTATGACAAGTGGGTCCCATTTAATATAAAAGTAATATAAACTTTCCATTTTGGGCCGTCCTAAGTCGGGTGGGACGCCCAAAATGGCAAAACGTCCTAAGTCGGACGGGACGGAGGGAGTAAATGTGAAATGTTTTTCACACTTTTAAAACTGTGAGGTCAGTTTCACAGTTATTTATGAATGTGAAATGGTTTGATTTTTGACCTTTCTAAACTGAGAACTGTGAGGTAAATAACTGTGTAATGATTTTCACAGTTATTGTGCATAACTGTAGAACAAGTTTCACGGTTGTTGGGTTTGATGTAAATAACTGTGTAATGATTTTCACAGTTATTGTGCATAACTGTGAATTCCATTTCACAGTTATTTTTATGTTATTCCTTTAGGACAACTGTAGAACAAGTTTCACGGTTGTTGGGTTTGATGTAAATAACTGTGTAATGATTTTCACAGTTATTGTGCATAACTGTGAATTTCATTTCACGGTTATTTTTATGTCATTCCTTTAGGACAACTGTAGAATAACTTTCACGATTGTTGGGTTTGATGTAAATAACTGTGTAATAATTTTCACAGTTATTGTGCATAACTGTGTAATGATTTGCACATTTCTAAGCTGAGAATTATGTTTGTGCACAACTGTGAGGTCAATTTCTCAGTTATAGTTATGTGTGTTGAGGTCACTTTCTCAGTTATTGTGCATAACTGTGTGATAAATTTCTCTGTTTTTATGTCATTCTTTTATAAAACAAAAATGAGAACTATTTTACAGTTGTTGAAAAATAAATATCGTATTTCTAAGTAAGATATATGTTTATGACCTAAGTTAGATTTTTATAAGTGAAATAATTTTAGTGAAATTTTGAATAAGTTAGATTTTTGATTTCTAGATTTTGGGATATTGCATTTTACAATTTTGATGAAAAAAATAAGGAAAAAGAGAAAGAGGAGAGAGAAAATGAGGAGAGAGTTTATTTCTTAAAATGTGGGATATTGCATTTTAAAATCACATGTTGGAGATAACAGAGGATACAAAAAGCCTTCTCCAACTGACCTTTTTTTTCTCTAATTCTGCTTAGTTGTTAAACACAGATGGGGAAGGAGGAGCTGCCATGTTTGTTTATTTGTATGAGAACCATACGCATAGAATGCATTCACATTAAAATTTTTTAGTAACGTGCGTGCACCACCAGGGGTAGTTTGGACAAAAAAAAATTGAAGGACTTATTGGCGAGTTTTAAAAATGTCTATCCTTATTGTTTGTTTTCATTTGGCTGAGGGGCTTATTGGTCAAAGCCTCTTTAAAATTTTGATTGAAGTGTAAGTCATTTCATATTGTAGCATAACTAAAAATAGTTGAAGAAAATTTGTCGTGGCATGCCGGGATAGGGTGAAAATTTGCACAAAATCTAGGGAGAAACGCGTTTCTCCATAAGTTATGGAGAAACGGGTCCCGACATGTCGCGCGACAATGAGCTAGATAGCCAGAAACCTATGAAAGTGATATCCAGAAACCTTCAAATGAATATCCAAAAACCTTCAAAATGTTTCTGGATATACATTTGAAGGTTTCTGAATATCCAGAAACCTTCAATAGCAATTTCTGGATATGCCCTAACACATTTCTGGATATGCACCTAACAGCTTTTACGGATATGCACCTAACAGTTTACGGATATACATTTCACATCCTTCGGCTATCAAATACAAAGCTTCGGATATCAACCGCAAAGCTTCGGCTATCAAATGCAAAGCTTCTGGATATCCAGAAGCTTTTGGTCTTGGCCTTGGGTTTTTTTTTTTCTGGTTATCAAATGTAAAGCTTCTGGCTATGAAAAACACGTTTCTCCATAGTTATGGAGAAACGCGTTTCTCAGCAGACGCACTCGAAAATTTGGCGCGTGTCGTATTCGCGTTGACCGAAGCACATTTACGCAGAAATATTTTCCTTATTTTTTTAAAAAAAATATAGATAGATTATTTTATAATAAATTAATTTTTTTAAAATAAAAATTTACATCAAAATTCATAATTTTTTTTTCTCTTTAAATAGAGACTTCTTTCATTTGATTTGGACACAGAAAAAAAACCATCTTATTTAAATATAATTTTCTTAATTATCCTTTGTTAATTTTCCTTTCTAATTTTTAATATATTTTTAGTGAAAAGTAAGTAAGTGTGAAATATTTTATTTAATTATAAATGATGATAATATTAATAATTTTACTAATCTTGAAAACAAAGAATATAAAATTAAATAAAACTGGTGGGGTATAGGATGATTAGTTGGATGGGGTAAGGATCAGTGATAGGTGTAACATTTTCAGGATTAGGGGTTGGAAGCGTTGTTCCTAACCTTTTGCTTGCTAAGAATCCTTCTTGGCCATGGAAATAAGCTTTAGTTATTTTTCTTATGCTAATAGCTATATTATTTTTATGAAAGGTGATTGTATCCTTATATTGAGCGAAAGGCTCATATAACCTACAGAAGTTATTTCCTAATGTTATGTCTCCTGTGGTTCCTACTTGGTATAATGTTGGAATTACAAATGTGACTCCACTTATTTGTACTTGTATCTGTTCTGCCACCTTATCCATGGTCATTATTTCATCATTAGCTATTCTAGCTTTTATAGGACTTTTAGTTTGGACCCAGAATTCTTCTGGTATAACCAATTTGTTTGCAGTGCACATACTTGCTCCTGTATCTATATACATATCTAAGGAGTATTTTTTATATCCCTTAAAGTAAAAGTATCCTTTTATGTAAATGCTATTGGGATTAGTCTTACTTAAGGACATAATATTTTCATTGGTATTATCTAAAATACAATTATTTTCTGTTTCCCAAGTGGTATTATCTGTTTCTTCTTCCCAAGGGATAGTTTGACTGAGTAAATTATTCTGAATTCTCTGTATCAGATTCATCTTCTTCTTCTTCTGATGTTAGTTCCCAGAATTCTTCTCCTTCGGAGATTTCTTCATCACTAAATATTGGTTCTAATTCAAACCTTTGTAATTCTTCTATTATTTTATTATAATTAGTGTTATTTTTACAGTCTCGGGCATAATGGCCTATTTCATTGCAAATCCAGCAACGGCATGTAGTTTTTCCTTGTGGACAAAATTTCTTTTTGTCTTCGACCTTAGGGTCATCCTTTGCTTGAGGTTTTTCCTCAAGATCCTTCTTCTGGTATCTAGGATTTTTCCTAAAAAATCTTTTATAGGGCCTTTTGTATTTATAAGAGTTATTCCATCTTCTTGGTTTTTTAAGTTTATACTTCCTTTTTATCTTTTTGTATTTATACCTATATTTGTTATTGTTCGGGTTCCCACATCCATACATGCTACTAGAGTGGGGAAAGTTTGAACAACATTTACTAAATGTGCTTTTCATAGCTTTCTTAATTCTCATTTCCTCGCAATGCTTTTCCATAAAGTTTGTTATTAGTAACTTTGCATAAGCTAAGCTTCCTCTTAACACGTCTCGTGATTGTAAATATTCAGGTAGAACAGCCTTTCCTGCAAAAGGGATTTTTCTTATAAAGTCTTCTACGTATTTTGACCATTCTCCCATTGGTATTTCTAATAAGTGTTTTTCGTAGTCACAGTAGAAACTTTCTAACTTGCATAAATCACATATTTGTAGACTAACTAGTCTTTTTCTGGCTTCTTCAGCTTTCTTAATTTTTTCTTCAAGTCCTTGAGTTAAATAGTTTTTTCCTACAAAGACTGTATATATTGAGTTGGTAAGATGGGTTAGGAACTCTTCTCCTGTTCCATTAATAAAAAGTGAAACATTTAATTGTTCTAATAATAACCTAACATTTCCGGAAGTTTTGCACTTTGCTAAGGTGAAAATTAGATCAAAGTCATTAATTAGATTCTCATCTGTCTTAATTATTAGTCTCATTTCATTATCCCATTCTTCAATTAATTGTTCTCTATTTGTGACACAGTCTAGATTTAGATTGATGTTGCTTTGACTAGTCCTCCTAGTGGGTTGATATTCCTCAGGGATATTATATTGAGTGAATTTTTGTGAGCCTCCTCCATGATATCCTTTATGGTCTCCTGCTCTGAATGGGTTTTGATGGCTCTTTCTATATCTATGTTGTTCTTGATTGGAGCTTCCTTCCATTTCTTCTTCTTTTAAGTTTACTTTATAATTGTCAGTTGGTTTAGCCACAATGACATTTAATTTTTCTTCTCCTAGGTTTTCTATTTCTTTATCTGTAAGACTCAACATTTGGACAGTATAATCCATATGCTCAGAACTATGCGTATTTTCGAAGTACTCTTCAAATTTCTTTTTTATCATTTTTTCTTTGAGTAAAAAGATTTTTCTTCTATTTCTAGATTTTCAGGGTGCCAACCTAGTTTAAGAATCTCTCTATTAGGTTCTCTTTTTGTTTCCTCTATTTTTCGTTTTCCTCTTTCTTGGGATAAATCAATCTTTTCAATTAACTGAGAAATTTGTCTTTTCAATTCAGCTATGATAGAGGCTGAGGCCTTTTCAATATATTGTTCAAGGTGAACTCTCTGGCTACCTTCTAATTGATTAAATCGATCTTCCATTTTAATTATTTCTTCATAAATCCGATCTATCTTTCCTGGTTGTGCCATTAGGCTTTAGACTTTTCCATCTATTCTTATAATGGTATCAGATATATTATTTAATATTTCAATCTTTCTTTCAAGATTCATTATCCTTTGTTCTAAAAATTCTATTTTTTCCTTTATTAAAGGTAATTCTGTCCTTTCTTTTTCATTTAGCAAAAATATTTGTAATTGTTTTTCTTGAATCTCTTCTTCAAGATTTTCTTTATAAAAAGATGTATTCATTCCTAAGGCTTTACAAATGAGATTACACATAATGTGTATATTCCCTACTACTGCATTTATATTATTTAACTGTTTTGTGCATCCTTCAATGCCTTTTCCTCCTGAAAAGAGGTAACTTGGGTCTCCTCTAGATACGTTTTGTATCTCTAATCCTATGTATCTTTTCTTATGATAAATATGAGGTTGTTCGCTATGATTAGACATCTAGTTGGTTTGCGGCTAGGTTTATTCTTCTTGATATAGTATATAAATCATCTGTGGGAGGTAAACCATATTTTCGACTAAGAACTCTGGAGAAAGATCTCTTGCTTGGTTCCTCTTCTTGTTCTTCTTGGACTATTAGTCTAGGAGCTTGTCCTAACAGTCTCCTACTATTATTGTTTAAGTCCATAGTCCAGGTGTCTAGTAAGGGAGTCAATTCCCTAGTGGGTATAGTTGATATTTTTCCTATATCTTTGAAAAGATCATCTATATCTATCCTTTTATTTGTCTTAAATTCCATACTGTGATGGGAGTTTGACAAAGTATATCCTATTTTATAGGTTATAGTATAAGGATGGTTTCCTTGTCTCATTAAGTTATATCTTTCAAATTTATGTGCTAGACATAATATTTGATTTATTTCTTTGTCTTTCAAAGACACTCCTATATTTGGATTGCATGTAAACATAATTTTTCCGTAGGCTAAATTACCTTGTATTCCTCCAAATATGGCTTCACTAGGATTTTTTATTCTTCTATCAAGAAGGGCTACTTTTAAAGGGGAATCTATTCCTGTATTAAATGTGGATTTTATCATAATTTTTATTGTTCCTATATGGATAAATCCTATGGAATTTCTTTCTTCTCTACTTTTGAGAGTTTGAATCTTCTTATCTATTTCTTGTTTATTAAAGAAAGGAATTTCTATTAATCCATTAGTATCTTTTATATCCAAGGGATACTCTCTAGTACTTATGCAGGTTATACATATATTTTTCCTAGGTTTCAAGATTTTGGTAATTAAGTTTCTTTTCTTAAAAACTTCAGAGGGTAAGAGGTCAAGCTCTGCTTTTTCTATTTGGTGGAGAAGTGACTCATCTAAGGTAAGTTCTTGGCCATAGTATCCTTCTTCATCGAATACTTGTTCATTATCTTCTCTATCGGGAGAGTTATTTATTTCAATTTCTAAATTAGCCATGGGTCTTATACCGGTGAAGGTACAGGCTCTGATACCATATTTTCGAACATCTCTTTTCTTACGGCTTGCAAGGTACTTTTGTCTACGCTTTTCACTACGGAGTTTGTTTTTGTTATTTTTCATAAAATATTGGACTATGTTTGAGAATATTTCTCATAAAACCGTTGAGTTTGTCTTAGATAATTTCTAGCTTCCCTTTTTTGGTGAATATAAACACAATCACATGCTATGTATTCTTCAAAATCTGTAATGATTTGTCGGGTCATATGTTCACTAAACCCATATTTCTCAGTGAGATAAATATTAGCTTTCATATATCTTCGCATGTAATTTAGATATTCTATATTATTGGGATGAAAGTCTTTCCAACGACACATTTTATTGATAGTATATATTACAAACAATAAGTTGAAATACAAAGCATGATACTGAAAAACAGATAAATATCTTACTGTCTTGGATTACGGGTGTGTTTCTTAAGGAAACGTTTTGCTTGTCTGAGATAGCCTCTAGCTATTTTTTTCTGTCTATAGAACACTCCCTCATGAGATATATATTCTTCAAGATCTCGAATGATACATGTAGTAATAGATGCTTGTATTCCATGTTCCAAAACAAGTTTCTTTATAGAATGAAATTCTTTGATCATATAATTGAGATAATCTATGTTATCATAAAAATTTTCGGTCCAACCATAAGTTCTCATTTTGGATAGAGTATTACCTTGATAGGTTATGATAAGTGTAAGACTTTGAGTGCCTCCTTGCCACAGTTTGCTAACTGCCCGCGGATTGCTCTCCTCACTCTTTTATGTCTAGCTATTTCACTTAGACTGAATAAAGATATTCGAGAGAAAACATTCTCAATTTTATTTCTGCTCCCTCTTAAACATTTACAATACCTCCTTATATAGATGGAGGATGGCTACGGACTTCAAACACGGATTTGAAACTAAAATTAAAAGGCATAAGATGCCCGACAGGATAAAAAGTGGACACGCAGGTCCATAAAGGAAAAGATGAAAAAGATGGGCACGTTGTCCCCTTTACATAATTGATCTAAAAGATTCTTCAGCCGACGCTATACGACAAAATTACATGTCTTCTTTATCTTCTCCAAAAAGAGAGTCAGTGGAAGTGGTCTCATCATCTCTTACTTTCCGTCTTTCTTGACTCTTATTGATGCAATATGGACACATGTGGTCTGGTGGGGCCATGTCACACCATTGCCTTCTTGTGTATTCTGATACTTTAAGTTTTCCATCCAAGAAACTGGCTTCATTGGTAGCAATGTTTTCCAATTCATGAGTAGTAATTACATTAGGGAAATTTGATATTACCACAACTTTATTATTGTAGTAATTGATCTTCTTCTTACTGTCTGAAAAAATCTCAGTATATTTTTTGTAGACATTTCTGAGTCTTGATGGTCTTAAGGCAGTTGCCAATTCATCTACATCTTCAGTTATTTTCTTTGCCTGAGGTAATTCAAACCTTACGTCTTTCTTAGCTAATCCCACTTCAATCCAGTGGTAGGGAAGGAAATATTCCTCTTCGTCCCAATCCAGTAATGAACTGGTAACTTTGACATATATGTCTCGATCTCCGGATCCTATGACTTTGGTCCGATAATTCTTGATTGCATGAAAAACAGGCTTTGGTAATAAGCTTAATTCAATCAAATTGTTACTTGGATAAACCATAGATAATAGTCCACAATCGTAGACTTCTTTGACCATTTCAGGTCTAGCTTTTTCAAAGAAAGCATATAAAGAAATTCTCCTTTTATCAATTGTGAAAAAACACTGTTCTTTATTTTCATCAGAGGCTTCTGCCATATTGAAATAATGGAAAAACCTTTCTTTATTGATAGAACTAATTTCTTCATGAAGGACCATCTTGGACCTGTTAATTCTGTTTCTTATGGCCTCATGGACTTGGGACTTGGGCTCAGGGGCTTTTGGTGTATGAATTTGCGGTTTTATGCTAGGTGAAGGTTTTGACTGAATCATTTGACTATAAGTTTTTTGGTCATTTAGGGCCAAGGTTTTTCTGTAGTTGAAAAAGGCTCTTTGGGCCTCTTCTGGGCTATTAAAAGATTGATGATGGTTATTTCCTATTAAAGGAGCTATTTTTGCCCATTCGGTATAGATACCTTGGTTAGGGCCTGAATAAAGGACATAATATTTGGTAATCTTTTTGGTTTGGGGAGAAAAGGAAAGTTCCCCGGTAGTCTTATTTTCCGAAGACTGGGACGGATTTTCCTTTGAAAGGAATATACCTTCAAGAGGTGTAATTATGCTCTTATTATGAGCTAAACTAATCTCTATAGGAGATTTTGAGACTGTCGTCTCTAAATTCTTGCTGTTGCAAGTGCCCTTACTATGGGTTATACTATCCTCGTTGCATATAGAGGATGTTATACTTTTTGGAGTTAAATCTCCTTCCTTCATCTTGCCATATATTCTTTCTAATTTTCTCAATTGAGATTCTTTTTCAAGGATTTCTCCTTTTAGCTGAAGAATTTGATCTTCTATCTCCTCTTTTGTGCTTGATGTGCTCATGCCAGCTCAGCTGTTCTTGGAACCTGCAAATTCTCTTGTCATAATATCAGCGAGTACATTCTTTGTTCCTGATATGTGTTCTATTTCAAAATCATAATAATTTAGCCATTGTTGCCATCTTACCAGCCTGGCTTGTTTGTAATCTCCTTTGATGGTAGTTCTTATGAAATAAGATACATTCTTGTTGTCAGTTCTTACCAAAAACTTGTAAGGAAGCAAATATACTTTGAAAGCTTTAATAGTTTTTATTAGAGAGAGAATCTCCTTTTCATTGCTATGATATCTTGTCTCAGCAGGACTAAATGTTCCAGATGAATATCTACATACTAATTCTTGATTATCAGGTGTAAGCACTTTTAACACCCCTCCCCAATATAGGTCAGATGCATCACATTCTATAATGGGTTTGTCACTAGGACTGGGGTTATAAAGGTCAGGAAGGGTTTTCACTTGGCCTTTTATTTTTCTTACTGTTTCTGTATCTTGGTCAGTCCATGACCATTTTATTTCCTTTTTGAGTTTTATTTGTAAAGGGTGTCTAAGACTAGCAATTTTTGGATAATATCCAGAAATATAATTAAGCAGTCCGAGAAACCTTTCTACAGTTTTTCTGTCTTGTAATTGGTCAGGAAAATCACTGATATGGACTCCTATATGTTTTTGTAAGACAAGTTTTCCACGGTCAATGGTTAGACCTAGGAAGTTTATTTGTGTTTTACATAATTGAGCCTTCTTCTTACTTAGTACTATTCCATAGTCTAAGCATCTTTGTAAAACATTATTGACATGTTTCTCATGCTGTTTTTCTGTTTCAGAGAATACAATGATATCATCTACGTATACTGCACAGTATTCAGAAAAGTCATTAGAGAGACTTTCGTCCATGTGTCTCTGAAATATAGAGGGTGCTTGTTTTAAGCCAAAAGGCATAACTATCCATTCAAAATGCCCTTGAGGACATGTAAAGGCTGTAAGCTCAATAGAGCTTTCGGTTAATCTTACCTGCCAGAATCCTGACTTACAGTCGAAGCTGCTGTAGTAGTTTTTTCCTCCAATCCTTTGTAATAATTGTTCCTTGTTAGGCAAGAGATATCCATCTCCTTTTGTATGATCATTTAACATTTTGTAATTTACTACCATTCTCTTTTTTCCTCGTTTTTGTTCTGAATGTTTATTTACCATGAAGGCTGGAGAAAAATGGGGACTCCTGGTTTTCCTTATTACTTTTAATTCTAATAATTCATCAATTTGTTTTTTAAATTCTTCACGATCTTGTGGAGAGTACTGCATAGGCTTGGTTTTTATAATTTTATTAGGATCTAATAATTCTATATGGGCTGTAAACTTACTTTTGTTAATCCTTTCATCCAAGGGATGTTCAGAACATACTTTATCAAGCAAATTTTCTATGTCTTGTAGAGAATAAATTTTCCTTTCTAATTTTTCAATATCTTTTTGTGAAAAGTAATTAAGTGTGAAGTATTTTTTTTATTATTATAAATGATAATAATATTAATAATTTTACTAATCATAAAAATAAAGAATATAACATTAAATAAAACTGGTGGGGTATAGGATGATTAGTTTGATGGGGTAATATGGTTATTGGGTTTATTTTAGTTCGATAAATCAAACAATTTATTTACATTTTTTTTAATACTTTGAAGCATAGTAAATAAAGTATTAATAAATTTGTTGAATTTTCTTTCCTTCTCAAAAAATTGTGCATTAATAAAAATGAATATCGGGCAAGATGACCATCAGTTTTATAATTTTGATTGAAGTGTATGTCAATATTATAAGAAATAAAGATAATATAAATTGATATTTTAAAAGAGGGATATGAAGAAGTGGGTTGGGTTTGATGAGTGAGTGGAGGGTTTGGGGAATCTATATGTATATCTATATATATATCTCTCTATATATAAAAGGAAGATTGTGGTAATTAAAGGGGGTTTGAGGGGCATTTTGGTATTTTCACGATATGGCAAACTTGCAAAAAAAACGACTGAAATGACTCGTGGCAATTTGTGATTGGGTTGTTTATTTTTTTAATTTTTTTTTGCTAACTTTGGACATGTGTCATCCGTGTGAAATGTACTATCCTGTTGGTATGACTAAATCTTTTGTTTTTATTTCAAAAATTCTCTTTCTCAAAAATAAATAAATTATCACATTTTCTTTACTAGATTTCTAATCTTCACTTTTTTTTTAACTAATTTCAATTACTTATTTCGTATATGATAAACATGTTCGTCTTTTTTATTTAATTTATTTAAATGATAAAATACTACATAATTGTATATAGATAAATGCATAATCCTTATGATTTATGTTTTATTTCTATTTTATTGATTTCTAATTTTTATATACTGACAATGGAGCCTTTAAGAAAGTATTTTATAATGTATAAACGAATTGAGTTTTTGATTTATTTTAATTAAATTTTTATTTTTTAAATATATAGTAACGCCCCGTGCATCGCACGGGAGTCACTCTACTCTACTATATATAATAGCAAAAGTTTTTCAAGCTCCTAGAAAACTCCAAGTGGCACAATATCATTGGCTAATCTTTCCATCATCCTCCAATCACAATCATCCATTTGAAATTCAATTAGTATTTTTTAAAATAATATAAAAATATAAGAATATATTAAAATATAAATATAATCAAAGTTAATTTAACATGAGTAAAAATAGGCAAGTTTGTAAGTAAAAATGAAATTTAATAAATATTTTATTTATATTCATGATTTATTTATTGTGCATATTTTATCTTTTCATTTTCTTTATTTAATTCTAAAATTTTGAAAATTAATATATACAAAATTAACAATCTACTATATATAATAGCAAAAGTTTTTCAAACTTCTAGAAAACTCCAAGTGGTACAATATCATTGGCCAATCCTTCCATCATCCACAATAATCCATTTGAAATTCAATTAGTAACTTTTAAAATAATATAAAAATATAAGAATATATTAAAATATAAATATAATCAAAGTTAATTTAACATGAGTAAAAATAGGCAAGTTTGTAAGTAAAAATGAAATTTAATAAATTTTTTATTTATATTCACGATTTATTTATTGTGCATATTTTATCTTTTCATTTTATTTCTTTAATTCTAAAATTTTGAAAATTAATATATACAAAATTAAAAATCTACTATATATAATAGCAAAAGTTTTTAGAGCTCCTAGAAAACTCCAAGTGGCACAATATCATTGGCTAATCTTTCCATCATCCTCCAATCAAAATCATCCATTTGAAATTCAATTAGTAACTTTTAAAATAATATAAGAATATAAGAATATATTAAACTATAAATATAATCAAAGTTAATTAAACATGATTAAAAATAGGCAAGTTTGTAAGTAAAAATGAAATTTAATAAAATTTTGATTTATATTCACGATTTATTTATTGTGCATATTCTATCATTTCATTTTTCATATTTAATTCTAAAATTTTGAAAATTATTATATACAAAATTAACAATCTACTATGTATAATAGCAAAAGTTTTTCAAGCTCCTAGAAAACTCCAAGTGGCACAATATCATTGGCTAACCTTTCCATCATCCTCCAATCAAAATCATTCATTTGAAATTCAATTAGTAACATTTAAAACAATATAAAAATATAAGAATATATTAAAATATAAATATAATCAAAGTTAATTTAACATGAGTAAAAATAGGCAAGTTTGTAAGTAAAAATGAAATTTAATAAATATTTTATTTATATTCACGATTTATTTATTGTGCATATTTTATCTTTTCATTTTCTTTATTTAATTCTAAAATTTTGAAAATTAATATATACAAAATTAACAATCTACTATACTCCCTCCGTCCCACCGATCTTAGGAATTTTTGAAATGGCACGGGGATTAAGGAAAAGGTAAATGTTGTGAGTGTAATTTAAAAATAGGAGAGAGAATGAGTGGAGGGAATAGTAAATTATAATGGTGTTGTGAGTATTAAAATAATGTAGGAGAGAGAATGAGTGGAGAGAATAGTGATTTAAGGTTTCCATTTTGGGAATTCTTAAGATTAGTGGGACGCCCAAAATGGAAAGTTTTCTTAAGATCGGTGGGACGGAGGGAGTATATAATAGCAAAAGTTTTTCAAACTCCTAGAAAACTTCAAGTGACACAATATCATTGGCTAATCTTTCCATCATCCTCCAATCACAATCATCCATTTGAAATTCAATTAGTAACTTTTAAAATAATATAAAAATATAAGAATATATTAAAATATAAATATAATCAAAGTTAATTAAACATGATTAAAAATAGGCAAGCTTGTAAGTAAAAATGAAATTTAATAAAATTTTGATTTATATTCACGATTTATTTATTGTGCATATTTATCTTTTCATTTTCTTTATTTAATTCTAAAATTTTGAAAATTAATATATACAAAATTAACAATCTACTATATATAATAGCAAAAGTTTTTCAAGCTCCTAGAAAACTCCAAGTGGCACAATATCATTGGCTAATCTTTCCATCATCCTCCAATCACAATCATCCATTTGAAATTCAATTAGTATTTTTTAAAATAATATAAAAATATAAGAATATATTAAAATATAAATATAATCAAAGTTAATTTAACATGAGTAAAAATAGGCAAGTTTGTAAGTAAAAATGAAATTTAATAAATATTTTATTTATATTCATGATTTATTTATTGTGCATATTTTATCTTTTCATTTTCTTTATTTAATTCTAAAATTTTGAAAATTAATATATACAAAATTAACAATCTACTATATATAATAGCAAAAGTTTTTCAAACTTCTAGAAAACTCCAAGTGGTACAATATCATTGGCCAATCCTTCCATCATCCACAATAATCCATTTGAAATTCAATTAGTAACTTTTAAAATAATATAAAAATATAAGAATATATTAAAATATAAATATAATCAAAGTTAATTTAACATGAGTAAAAATAGGCAAATTTGTAAGTAAAAATGAAATTTAATAAATTTTTTATTTATATTCACGATTTATTTATTGTGCATATTTTAACTTTTCATTTTATTTCTTTAATTCTAAAATTTTGAAAATTAATATATACAAAATTAAAAATCTACTATATATAATAGCAAAAATTTTCAAACTCCTAGAAAACTTCAAGTGGCACAATATCATTGGCAAATCTTTCCATCATCCTTCAATCACAATAATTCATTTGAAATTCAATTATTAACTTTTAAAATAATATAAAAATATAAAAATATATTAAAATATTAATATAATCAAATTTAATTTAACATGAGTAAAAATAGGCAAGTTTGTAAGTAAAAATGAAATTTAATAAATATTTTATTTATATTCACGATTTATTTATTGTTCATATTTTATCTTTTCATTTTCTTTATATAATTCAAAAATTTTGAAAATCAATATATACAAAATTAACAATCTACTATATATAAAGCAAAAGTTTTTCAAGCTTTTAGAAAACTCCAAGTGACACAATATCATTGGCCAATCTTTCCATCATCCAAAATCATCCATTTGAAATTCAATTTGTAACTTTTAAAATAATATAAAAATAAAAGAATATATTAAAATATAAATATTATCAAAGTTAATTTAACATGAGTAAAAATAGGCAAGTTTGTAAGTAAAAATGAAATTTGATAAAATTTTGTTTTATATTCACGATTTATTTACTGTGCATATTTTATCTTTTCATTTTCTTTATTTAATTCTAAAATTTTGAAAATTAATATATACAAAATTACAAATCTACTATCTACTATATATAATAGCAAAAAAATTTCAAGCTCCTAGAAAATTCCAAGTGGTACAATATCATTGGCCAATCTTTCCATCATCCACCAATCACAATCATCCATTTGAAATTCAATTAGTAACTTTTAAAATTTATAGGGGTTGATTTTATACAATAAATTAGTTAAAAATGAAAATGGATTGAAGCACGAATAATTGTCTTACAAAAAGAGCAAAAGCAAAGTGAAAAAAACTTTAATAATTTAGAAAGAAAAAAATATAATGCACAAAAGAAAATCAATATCAATATAAAGACATACGAAAAAATAAAATGCAAATAAAAAACGAAAATTAAAATTCTAATAATTAAAAAGTGAAAGAAACATTCACAAACATAAAAGAAATAGAAAAAAAGCAAGAAAAAAAATCAAAATAAAGACGAAAATTTATAAAGTAAAATTTTAAAAAAAATTAAAATCAAAATAAAAATAATAAACACTAACATAAATATAAAAAATAAATCATAAGCAAAATAAGCCGAAAGAGGTTATATAGAAGCCACCAATCCGAAAACAAAGGGAGTTTGTGAATCTACTATATATAATAGCAAAAGATTTTCAAGATCCTAGAAAATTTCAAGTGGCACAATATCATTGGCCAATCTTTCCATCATCCACCAATCATAATCATCTATTTGAAATTCAATTAGTAACTTTTAAAATTTATAGGGGTTGATTTTATACAATAAATTATTTAAAAATGAAAATGAATTGAAGCACGAATAATTGTCTTACAAAAAGAGCAAAAGCAAAGTGAAAAAAACTTTAATAATTAAGAAAGAAAAAAATCTAATGCACAAAAGAAAATCAATATCAATATAAAAACATACGAAAAAATAAAATGCAAATAAAAAACGAAATTAAAATTCTAATATTAAAAAGTGAAAGAAACATTCACAAACATACAAGAAATAGAAAAAAGCAAGAAATAAAATCAAAATAAAGATGAAAATTTATAAAATAAAAGTTAAAATTAAAATCAAAATAATGAACACAAACATAAATTTAATAAACAAATTCTAATCAAAATAAGCCAAAAGAGATTATAAAGAAGTCACTCACAAATTCGAAAAAAAAAGGAGTTTGTGAATCTACTATATATAATAGCAAAAGTTTTTCTAGCACTTAAAAAACTCCAAGTGGCACAATATCATTGGCCAATCTTTTCATCATCCACCAATCACAATCATCCATTTGAAATTCAATTTGTAACTTTTAAAATTTATAGGGGTTGATTTTATAAAATAAATTAGTTAAAAATGAAAATGGATTGAAGCACAAATAATTGTCTTACAAAAAGAGCAAAAGCAAAATGAAAAAAAACTTTAATCATTAAGAAAGAAAAAAATCTAAGGCACAAAAGAAAATCAATATCAATATAAAAACATACGAAAAAATAAAATGCAAATAAAAAACGAAAATTAAAATTCTAATAATTAAAAAGTGAACGAAACATCCAAAAACATAAAAGAAATATAAAAAAGCAAGAAATAAAATCAAAATAAAGGCGAAAATTTATAAAATAAAAGTTAAAATTAAATTAAAATCGAAATCAAAATAATAAACACTAACATAAATATAAAAAATAAATCCGAATCAAAATAAGCCGAAAGAGGTTATAAAGAAGTCACTCACAAATCCGAAAACAAAAGGAGTTTGTGAATCTACTATATATAATAGCAAAAAAATATTTAGATCCTAGAAAATTTCAAGTGGCACAATATCATTGACCAATCTTTCCATCATCCACCAATCACAATCATCCATTTGAAATTCAATTAGTAACTTTTAAAATTTATAGGGGTTGATTTTATACAATAAATTAGTTAAAAATGAAAATGGATTGAAACACAAATAATTGTCTTACAAAAAGAGCAAAAGAATAATGATTTTTTTTTAATAATTTAGAAAGAAAAAAATCTAATGCACAAAAGAAAATCAATATCAATATAAAAACATACGAAAAAATAAAATGCAAATAAAAAAAGAAAATTAAAATTCTAATAATTAAAAAGTGAAAGAAACATTCACAAACATAAAAGAAATAAAAAAAAAAGCAAGAAAATAAATCAAAATAAAGACGAAAATTTATAAACTAAAATTTAAAATTAAATTAAAATCAAAATCAAAATAATAAACACTAACATAAATATAAAAAATAAATCCTAATTAAAATAAGCCGAAAGAGGTTATAAAGAAGTCACCACAAATCCGAAAACAAAGGGAGTTTGTGAATCTACTATATATAATAGCAAAAAAATTTCAAGCTCCTAGAAAATTCCAAGTGACACAATATCATTGGCCAATCTTTCCATCATCCACCAATCACAATCATCCATTTGAAATTCAATTAGTAACTTTTAAAATTTATAGGGGTTGATTTTATACAATAAATTAGTTAAAAATGAAAATGGATTGAAGCACGAATAATTGTCTTACAAAAAGAGCAAAAGCAAAGTGAAAAAAACTTTAATAATTAATAAAGAAAAAAATCTAATGTACAAAATTAAATCAATATCAATATAAAGACATACGAAAAAATAAAATGCAAATAAAAAATGAAATTAAAATTCTAATATTAAAAAGTGAAAGAAACATTCACAAACATACAAGAAATAGAAAAAAGCAAGAAATAAAATCAAAATAAAGATGAAAATTTATAAAATAAAAGTTAAAATTAAAATAAAAATCAAAATCAAAATAATTAACACAAACATAAATATAAACAATAATATGATTGGTCAATATATATATATATATATATATATATATATATATATATATATATATATATATATATATATATATAATAGGAAAAGTTTTGGCACAATATGATTGGTCAATCTTTCCATTATCCACCAATCACAATTATCCATTTGAAATTCAATTAGTAACTTTTAAAATTTATAGGGGTTGATTTTATACAATAAATTAGTTAAAAATGAAAATTGATTGAAGCACAAATAAATTTTTTTATTTTACTATAAAAATATAAATTAAACGTTCAATTAATGCTAACTATTACGTTAATTTAATTAATTTCACTATGCCTCGTCGAGTATCGACGAGGCATACTGCTAATTTTTACTTTTTCTTTTGCTGATTTGTGAACATTGTTCTGTTATGTATAATACTACCTCCGTCCTAATATGAATGTCCAAAAATTTCAATTAGAAAGTGGCATGATAGAGCTAATTTTTGAACTTTAAAGCGTAGCTCACCTAACTCACCCAACTAAGCCTGTTTTCAGTTAGATATGCGAATAAGAAAATTATACTTTTTTTTTATCTAACATCAGCGATGGTATGATTTTGTTATCATTATTGTTTCGTTAATATTCTGATCAATGGTATAAATTACTAATTTTCTGTATTTCTGAGTTTATCGTATAAAAAATATTTGTTTGTTTTTAATATATATATAGGTAAGCAAATCAATTTTGTTAGTATATAATTATACATTTATACAATTAATTATTTGACATAAAATATACTGTTATTTTAATATATATATATATATATATACATGTATATATATATATACATGTATGTATATATATACTCCCTCCGTCCCACTATAGTTGACACCCAAGGGGTGGGTTCAAAAACCAAGGAAAAAGAATAAAATAAAAAAATGTGTGGTGGAAAATGAAGAGAGAGAATGAGTGGGGTAAATAGTAGTGTTGGTTGAATAAATATGTGGTAGAAAATGAAGAGAGAGAATGAGTGGTGGGGTAGAGTGAATATAAAAATATAAAAACTTGGTTATTTTTGGAAGGTGTCAAGTATAGTGGGACGGCCCAAAATGGAAAGAAGTGTCAAGTATAGTGGGACAGAGGGAGTATATATAGGTAAGCACGTTGTCGAGGCGGTAATGTTGTCCGGAAAGAATGTTGGTGATGGAGAAAAATTCCCTCTTGTAATAAAAACCGAGCAAGTGTACTCACTACCGGTGTAGCAGTATGCACAAGCAGGGGTCGAACCACAGAGACTTGTTGGTAAACAAATGCAGTAGAAGTAATGAATATAGTAACCACAGATTTTTAATTCGATAATAATAATCTAATCCTAAAACAGAAATAACAGATTAAAACTAAAGAACGCGATTTAAACAAAACGAATTAACTCAAATAAACACGGAGATTCACGGATTGGATTCACAATTACTTTCACCCTATGCTATTTTTATTGCTGAAAACATTAATCTCAAACTATGATTCATTCACAAAAGTAAGGATTGGGACGGTGTGGTGCCCGGATTGCAACCCTTTTAATTATTATCAAACTGCGTTTTCTGTTACGGCCACACAACAATCAAATAATTAATCAACACAATAGAATGTTAAATCTAAACCCTTTTTATTTCTATTATGGCCTCAATTAGGTTTAATCTTCGAAACAGTGTTCAATTGTATCAATCCCCAAATTAACGGCAGAATCAATACCCAAATAATTAAAAGATTAATGTTTCGAAGAACTAGAAAGAGATCAATTGGGAAGAATTAAATCAATAGCATAAAGATCTAGTAATCGCTACAACCAATCCGCAAATCTAAAGAACTTAGCTACGCAAAGACATAACGAAAACAATACTGATCATAAAATAAAAGAACATCAAAACCTGAGAGATCCGGAATTGATGAACAATAATTGTCTACGAAAACTCAAAACCTAGAACAATAATAATATCCAAGATTGTTTTTAAAAACTGCTGTTGAAGTATAAATACTTTAGGGCAAAATACAAGGGAAAAAATGCGAAAAGTCGAGACTGCCCATCATAAGTTGCCGAAATCTGGTACTGAAAACGGGACAAGCGCGGCCGCTCTGGGTTGAGCGCGCCCGCGCACTTTGGCAGTAGCCCTGGCCTTCAAAACGACGTCACTTGAGCGCGGCCGCTCTGGGTTGAGCGCGCCCGCGCTTGTTGGCCGAGAATTGCACTTCAAAATCTTCAATGGAGCGCGGCCGCTCTGGCTTGGAGCGCGGCCGCTCTGGTGCCTGGAACTGCATCTCGAGTTATTTTCCAATTTCCTTGCTCTGCTCCGCTCCAACTTGGTTTCCTTGCCATTTTATTGACCAAAATCAACACTTAATCATCCTTTTCCCCTGTACTCATAAACACTCAACAACAATATTAAAACAACATAAAACCCGGAATTTTGAGCCTAGAATAGGTTCGTAAACATGTAAAATGGGTGTGTAAAAACACATCCATCAAACACCCACAAACTATCCTTTGCTCGTCCCGAGTAAAACAGAACAAAACTAAGCTATCGAACAACCATAAAACTACACTACGAAAACGAAACACAATGTTTTTGGGATGTTCTCTTCAAAACGGGAATCATGTCGGCCGTACAGGCCTCGTATCCTTACACAATATAATCACAAACATGCTATCATGAATTATCAACTAACATTACATTAAAGCAAAAACCCACAATTTTCCACCGCGGCATGAATAATGGAGTGAAGTCTGGTAGATCATTGTCACACTCTAAGATTATTTATGGATTCACTAAATGATGCTCTAACATAATATGTATCAAATACAATCACAAAGGGACACTCATATGCATGTTTACACAATTGTCAACCCGGCTATTTGATAACGAAATGAAAATATGACTCTAAGCGTTATGGTGCGAAGGATCGCATGGCTCGGTTCACTACAAATGAAGGCAAGGACATACAAATCGGGAAGCGAAACTAAGAAGTCTTCTTTCATGTATACATCCTCACTATGATAATTCACTCCGCTCACCCTTTTTCTTCCCAATGTGCCAACCCACAAACTAAAGCTTTTGCATACATACACAACATCGGGTTGAGCACATTCCCGTATTTCTGGGGCTTTTTCTAATTTCCAACTTTTGACACAATGGAGGGGCAAGAATTTTTTTCATTTTTTTTTTTTTTTTTTTTTTTTTTTTTATTTGACAGAACATATATACAAACACATACTCTTTCTTCTTTTTTTTTTTTTTTTTTTTTTCTTCATTTTTTTTTTTTTTTTTTTTTTTTTTTTTTTTTTTTTTTTATTTATGCCCCTCTTCATTGTATTTCACACCCCATTTTGCATTTTTTTTGACCCCAAATTGTGCATTTAATTCCACTCACCCAAATTCAACCCCAAATTCCCATTCATTCCCTAGTTCACTTCCCAAAAGGTAAGACATCCTAAAAACTAAGTGAAACGGGTAGGAACATAGGCATCAAACGAAGGCGAATGGTGGTCTAAATTTCCATTCTTTTCTATTAAAGCTCAACAAGTGTTCTAGCGGAAATTATTATTTACTGGGGTAGAAAGCTGAAGGCACACAAAAGGGTTGAAAGAATAAGCCATAAGTATCAAAATAGCCTAATAACGTGTTATTGACAATCATGCAAACCATGTTCTAGGGACCCCGAGAATGCACAAGTGATCCCATAAAGGGCACCTAGAGTGACAACAATGATCAATGATAAATGGAAGTGAGAGGTGGTGCAATCGTGGTTTATTGTTTCAATGTAACCCTAGTTCTCAAATCCAAGATAGCATAATGATCAACACATAACACTCAATCATCATGGACGCAGGCCAACATATCCCAAAATAAAGAGAACAAAATATATTTTTTTTTTTTTTTTTACTAAACTAAAAACAAATAACAACCTAAACTAACTTGGTGATAAGCGTAATGAAGCTACGTATACCCCCACCCACAAACTAAAAGATAGCATTGTCCCCAATGCAATTAACTATAAACTCGTGGTAGGGATACCTCAACCGATCACTGTGGCGGATGACCCCATTGGCTAGAAGAGCCTCCAGGGAACTGCTGCTGCTGCTGCCACTGCTCTCCTTGTCCGGATGAGCCACTGGGAAATTGTTGCTGCTGCTGCTGGTACTGCGGCGGGTACTGTGGCGGGAACTGTGGCGGGAACTGTGGCCATGTGTAGCCAGTAGGAGGCAACCGACCAAGAATTTGGTCTAACCTACTATCGTGCTGGGCCCGCCATGCTTGGTTCGCCTCTATATCACCCCGTGCTCTGGCATCAATAGCTCCCACCCTATCATCATTCGCAGCCTCGCTCTCGCTCTAGTGGCGGTAAATCTCTCGATCAAATCGTAGCTCCATAGCCTCTAACTGATGTGACAAATAGTACAACCCCGCAGTTGGGTCCGCTCTCCAGTCGCCAATAACATCATCCTCTTGCTCTTCCTCTTCTTCCTCCTCCTGTTCCTCCTCTTGCTCCGCCTCTTGCTCCGCCTCTGGCTCCGGCTCCACTACATTTACCCCCTTGGGGTGGCTCTTGTCCCTAATCTTTCTCTCAGTGATTGTAGGCTCCAAGCCTATGTCCCTAGGGATATTTGTGAAATTAACACCCGAGAACCCCATCAAACCCGTGATCATTAAGGGGTAATTATAGCTATTCTTCGCCATCTCGCCGATATGTCCTGTTAATTTCATGGGCAATGATTGACCCTGTCAATTTGTTGCCCCGACAGATGACATGCATTAATGCAAACTCTACGCCATCCAACCTCGTGAGGTCGGGAAGATGGGAGCACCCTCTCACGTATAATCCTACGAAGGTACTTCATATGAGGTGGAAGAAATTTAGAAGCAATTAACACCCCCTTACGCACAAATGGGTCAAAGGGAAGATCACCAAATGTTCCGCAATTAGGTGTAGGTTACCTTTGGGGTTATTCATCATTTGTTTTTCAAGTTGCAAGAAGGCACAGTATTGGCTTGCACATGTCTAGGAGGTTGTAATATGATATAATTCTCTCTCGGGTATATCCAACCTCTCTACCCCGCACATACGAAGTGTTATGTATTCCTTTCCTAGCAGCCGCATTGGCATAAAATTCGCGAACCAACTCTCTATTCCCTCCTTCGGCTGGGGCAACCAATAAGTTTTGCCACCCATATGCCGCTACAATATTATCTAGACCCATATCCGTTATATCTACCCCTTTTCTACATTAAAACCTCGGCCCGCATAAGCATCAAAGAATTTCACAAAGATCCACACTCACAAATTTATTTTCACAAACAATGGTGGTGGAACCGGGTTTTCTTTGTAATTCTTTTACGCTTAGGATTAGAGGTAGACATGATATCAACACAACTCAGGAGGGCAATGCAATAAAATTCAAAAATTCTTACCCCTTTAAGGCTCGCCGGAAAACTCGCCGGAGTATGCCGGAAAACTCGCCGGAGTTTGGGAAGGAGACCGGAGAACACCCACAAACTAGACCTTGCACCGTTTATACCCACAAACCACCTTCAAATCGTGCTTTAGCCCACTTGATTTGCAAGATTGCATGCACCCAAAAACTTCTTCTTTGATTTTCGGATTTGCACAACTCGCCGGAATTAATGGCTTTTGGGGAAAGGATTTGGCTTTAGCTTGGTGAATCAATGGTGGGTAGGGTGATTTTTGGGTTGGAAGGGAGGGGATTTGGGGTTTGAGAGAGGAATTTAGGAGAGAGAGAGAAGAAGGCTCGGTTTTGAGAGAGAAAAGAAGGGGAGGCGGTGAGTTTTTAAAATAATAAACTGGCTTCTGTTTAGGGTTTCTTTATAATGCCCGTAATTTTTGCTCGAGCGCGGCCGCTCTGTGTCCGAGCGCGCCCGCGCAGCTTGACAGAAACTGATCTTGTTTTTGATTTTTGATGAGCGCGGCCGCTCTCCCTTTAAGCGCGTCCGCGCTGGATGGCCGAGAATGATGCCCATTTTTCATTACTTGAAGCGCGACCGCCCGCCTGAGCGCGCTCGCTTTGCCTGGTCACGTGTTTGACTTTTAACGAGCGCGGCCGCTCTGACTTGGAGCGCGCCCGCGCACCTAGGCCGAGACTGATGTTCACTTTTCCCATAAACAAGCGCGACCGCTCTGTTTCCGAGCGCGCCCGCGCACGCTGACAGCGAGATTTCAATAATTTTTGCTCCTTTTTACTGCCTTAAGGTCCACAGCTTCAACTTTGATTGATTGTGTGCTATCCTGCACATCACCACAAACACACATACAAGCGTAATATCTATTGACAAAACTTAAACGTAAATATTTTTGGAGGGTGACAACTATTTACACTCCCCTATAAACCCACAAACTCGGAGAGACCCATAAAGGGGTGACACGAAACTTTTGTTCGACAAAAATATGTCAAACATTTGACCGCACTTTCGTCGCCTACGTCCCCAATAATGTGAGCGGACTACCCACATTAATAGGCTCAGTCACCGTAGTTCGACACGTTCTATACTACGACTCGAAACGGTAAATAACTATTTTTTTTTTTTTTTTTTTTTTTTTATGAATACCCCCACCCACAAACTAAGAATTTGCGATGTCCTCATTGCATAAACAATTTCCAACGCGAATTCAAAGCTAACGAGTAGTGGTAAACCGAACATAAAGACAGTAAAGCGCAAAGTTACCTACGGTTGGGTTGCCTCCCAACTAGCGCCTTTGTTTTAAGTCTTTGGCTCGACGTGATGCTCATGATTTCTCATTTAATTTTCTGCATCCACCAACACCACCACATCAATTTCCTCCAAGATAGACACCCCTTCGTGATAGGGCTTGACTCGATGCCCATTCACCTTGAATGTACTTCCGTTTTCAAATCTTTGAGCTCGATCGCTCCATGTGGAAATACTTTCACCAACTCATAAGGGCCCGACCATTTGGAGCATAATTTGCCGGGAAAAAGTCTCAATCGAGAATTGAACAATAAGACCTTCATACCCTGACTTAAGAATTTTGGCTTCAAGTACCGATCATGGTATCTCTTGGTTCTTTCTTTATACAGCCTTGGCACTTTGGTAGTCCGTCTTGCCTCAACTCCTCAATCTCATCCAAATCAAGCATCCGTTTCTCACCCGCCTTCTTCAAATCCATGTTGAGTTCCTTCACAGCCCAATATGCCTTGTGTTCCATCTCAACCGGAAGGTGACATTCCTTGCCATACACAATTCTCAGACGGACTCATCCCAATGGGAGTTTTGTAAGCAACCGATATGCCCATAATGCATCATTGAGCTTCAAAGCCCAATCTTTTCTCGTTTGGCCTGACTGTCTTCTCTAGAACCCCTTGATTTGGCGGTTGCTTACTTCCACTTGCCCCGATGTTTGGGGATGGTAGGCCGTGGCTAGCTTGTGCACAACCCCATATTTCTTTAGGACTTGGTTGAAGAGCCTCGTTTGTGAAGTGAGTTCCTTGATCACTAATGATTGCACGAGGCACCCCATACCCGCAAAAAATATTCTCACACACAAACTTTGAAACGACATTAGCATCATTAGTCCGAGTGGCAATAGCTTCCACCCATTTAGATACATAGTCAACAAAGAACCAATATATACACAAAACCATGGGATGAAGGGAAAGGGCCCATGAAATCAATGCCCCATACATCAAATATGTCAACAACTAAATTATAATTTTGGGGCATCTCATCACGCTTACCTATCCCTCCCGTTCTTTGGCATTTATCACACTTTTGCAAAAGTCTTGCGCATCTTTAAATATGGTGGGCCAATATAAGCCACTTTGAAGGATTTTCCTAGCGCCTTTGACCACCGAAATGCCCACCACATTGTAAATCATGACAAAAGCGCAAGACACTCAATTGTTCATATTCAGAACACATCTCCTCACCATCTTATCCTGACAAATTTTCCACAAGTAAGGGTCATCCCAAATGTAGTGCTTAACATCTCGATTTAAATTTCCTCTTTTGATCATAAGTAAAGTGAGGAGGAATCATGTCACAAGCAAGATAATTAACAAGATCCGCATACCAAGGCTCTTGAACATGTAGAGCAAGTAGTTGTTCATCCGGAAATTTTCATTCACCTAATCACTCCTTCATTGCTATTCCGAAACGAGAAATTCTCAAGCCTTGATAGGTGATCTCGCCACTACATTCTCGACCCCTTTTGTCCCTTATTTCCAAATCAAATTCTTGCAACAAAAGCATCCACCTAAGCAAAGCCTAGGTTTTGCATCCTTTTTATTCAACAAATATTTTAAAGCCGCATGATCGTAATAGATTATTACCTTCGACCCAAGCAAATATGAACGGAACTTCTCAAGTGCAAATACAACAAATTAAAAATTCTTTTTCAAGAGTGGTATAATTAAGCCGTGCATCATTAAGAGTTCTACTTGCATAATGGATTACATGCGGTAATTTATCTATCTTTTGGCCTAAAATGCCCCAATAGCAAAATCGTATGCATCACACATGATCTCAAAAGGGTGAGACCAATCGTGGCTAGAAAGAATGGGAGTGCAAGTAAGTTTTTCTTTTAATAAAGTGAAAGCATCTAGACAGCCTTGGTCAAAGATGAACTCGGTATCTTTAGCTAGCAAGTTACTTAACGGCTTACAAATTTGTGAAAAATCCTTAATAAATCGCCGATAAAAACCCGCATGGCCTAAGAAACTTCGAACACCCTTAACCGAGACCGGGAGGCAGCCTTAGAAATCACATCTATCTTAGCTTTATCGACCTCAATTCCCCTACTAGACACTATGTGGCCCAAGACAATCCCCGCCTAACAAGAAAGTGACACTTCTCCCAACTAAGTGTCAAATTGGTCTCGCAACATCTCCTCAAGACCATAGTCAAATTATTAAGACACCCTCAAAGCTATCTCCAACCACGTAAAAATCATCCATAAACACCTCTACACACTTCTCTATCATATCCGAGAAGATGGAGGTCATGCACTGAAAAGTAGCGGGTGCATTGCAAAGCCCAAAGTGGCATCCTCCTATAGGCAAAAGTACCAAAGGGGCATGTGAAAGTGGTCTTTGATTGGTCCTCGTGCAATTGTGATTTGATTATATCCCGAGAATCCATCAAGAAAGCAAGAATAAGCATGACCCGCCAACCTCTCTAGGATTTGGTCAATGAAAGGCAAAGGAAAGTGATCCTTTTTGGTGGCGGCATTCTGCCTTTCTCAAATCTATACACATCCTATACCCGGTCACCTCTCTAGTGGGCACATCCTCATTTTTATCATTTTTCACAACAAGAATGCCCGACCTCTTAGGAACCACTTGAACCGGGCTTACCCACTCACTGTCCGCAATTGGGAATATAATTCCCGCATCTAATAATTTCTCAGACCTCTTTCCTCACCGCTTCCTCCATGTGAGGATTCAATCTCCTTTGTCTCTCCCTTGAAGGTTTAGCCCTCTACAAGATTAATTTTATGCATACACATTGAGGGGCTAATACCTTTAATATCCGCCAAAGTCCACCCTATGGCCGATTTGTGCTCACAAAGCACAAGAATTAATTTGGCCTCTTGTTCTAAGGTCAAATCCGAGGCAACTATCACAGAAGTCTCACCCTCCCCTAGAAAAGCATATTTTAAATTAGAGGGGAGGGGTTTTAGTTCAAGAACCGGTGGAACCACAACCGATGGCGCATACTTCTCATTGAAGTAGCCTAGTGGAGTGAGACGGGCCATTAATGTAATAATGTTCCTCGGCCTTATTTTCAATGGCCATAACTTCTAACCCGCATTATCCCTAGTTTTCTCACCGCCATTCAACAACATCTCAAGTTCATCACATGCTCTATCATGCCACGTATACTCATGCACACAATCATCTACTCTCTCCACAAAGTTACAAGAATTCCCATTGTCCATTGGATTTTTCATAATATCATGCATGTAAATTTCAATAGTTTCGTTGCCACAACATGGAAAGAGTTCCATTGCTAACATTAATAATAGTGTTTGTCGTCGCCATGAATGGTCGCCCAAGTAGAATTGGGGAATCACGACGACTACACTCACTATTAGGCATCTCAAGCACAACAAAATCCACAGTATGATCAATGAGTCCACCCGAACCAAAACATCTTCCACAATCCCCAACGGTCTTTTAATAGATCGATCCGCTAGTTCAAGAGCCATGGATGTAGGTTTCAATTCGTGCAAACCCATATCAAGATACATATAATGGGGTAACAAATTAATACTAGCACCTAGGTCCAACATCGCCTTCACCTTATTCGAGTTCCCCATATTGATAGAAATTATAAAACTTCCGGTCCTTTTGTTTTGGTGGGAGGAGGTGTTGTGCCACCGCACTAGCATTCTCTCCAAGAAAAGCTTTCTCATCCTTGCCATACTTTGGTTTCTTGGAATTAATTTCTTTGAAAAACTTGGCATAAGCCGGAATATTTTTTATCACATTCAACAAAGGGAGATTGATGTTCACTTTAGAGAACATGTCCATCAACTCCGACATTTGTTGATCCATTTTATTTCTCATAAATCTTCCAGAAACGGTACAAACTGGGTACATATGGATTGGGGCCTGGAGAGTCAACTTTAGATTTTTCCCCAATTCATTAGTACCTTCTTCCTCATTAACAATTTCAACAACAGAGGGGGAGTAGAAGATGAAGAAGAAATTACCTCGCTACCTACCTCGTTTACCATTCCCGAGTGTGGTAATGGCTTTTGCTTGGTGACCTTGACTCGGGAAGGTCCCCGACTTGTGCCCCGCATTGCTTGAACAAATTCACCATTTGCCCTATTTGGGTCTCCAATTTTTTCATAGCAGCCTTCATGATTCTTTGCCGCCCGTTGTCGCTCGCCTCTCATCTCGCTCTACCGCTTCCTCCCAAGGCTCCTTCCTTCTTTCAAATGGTCCTCGTGGAGGTGGAGGATGGAGAGGCTTATTTTGTGGATTCTCGATTACCTCCCCACGAGAAATTAGGATGATTCCTCCACCCCGGATTATAAGTGTTGCCATAGGGCATGTTCTGTGGATGCCTTGGGGTTGTCCATACATAGCATTTACCCTGCTCAGATCACAACCAAACCGCACACCACTTGGACACATATTAGTAGCATGAGAATTTAAACCACAAGAAGCACATAAATCATTTAACACATTGGCACTAGAAGAGGTGCCTTGAGCAAACCAACTTGTCAAACTTACTATTTAAAACAAAGAATTTGCTTGGATAAATTATCGCAGTTACCAAATCCAATACCCCCTTGTTTTCCCCTAGAACTCTTTTGTTGAGAATTAGCACTCAACATTTCAAATAAGGCCTTAGTCTCCTCAGGGTCTTGACTCCTATAGAGCCTCCTGCCGCATTATCCACTACAGATCGAGTGGAATCATTCAAGCCATCATAGAAAGCTTCGATTCGTAGAGGGTAAAGAAAAATTATGCCGAGGACATTGAATAAGCATCATATTAAATCTCTCCCAAGCTTCATGGAAAGGTTCCCCACATCTTGTGTGAAAGTCATCAATTTCGTCTAAAAGTAGACTGAGATGATGTGGGTAATACCTCCCGAGAAAAATATCTTGCATCTCATCCATGTGCCGATGCTTTGGGATGGAAGCATCATTAACCAAGTTTTCGCTGCCCCTTTTAAAGTGTAAGGGAAGCACTTAAGTCTAATCTCGAACTTCACTCACTCCTCCCTTAATAGAAACCTGGCTACCGTCATAATGTATTCTTTCAAGAAAGTCAAGGCATCCTCGCCGGTAGCCCCCGAAAACTAGGTAACATAGCAAAATATTGACCTTTGACCTCTAAATTCTTTGCCGCTGGACAAAGACTACGCATGAGGTAGAAGTGTCTACCCTAGGTCTCGTGTAATCATTCATTGTTTGAGCCGGTGGTTCCGCCATCTCGACTTTTTCTTCCTCTACCTCGGTGGTGGAGGGTTCGACTCGATGTCCGAACTCGAAAAGAGAGGATTAAAGAGGGATCGCCCTCAAATGTTTCCTCAAGTCTATTGATGTTATCGTCCAATGGAACCAATGTAGGCTTCAAAGAACGACGACCTTGCATTCACTACTTAACTTACTTGTTTACTTGCAACAAGTCCCCGCAATCGGCGCCAAAAACTTGATGGAGAAAAATTCCCTCTAGTAATAAAAACCGAGCAAGTGTACTCACTACCGGTGTAGCAAGATGCACAAGCAGTGGGTCGAACTACGTAGACTTGTTGGTAAACAAATGCAAAGTAGAAGTAATGAATATAGTAACCACATGTATTTTTAATTTGAGAATAATAATCTAATCCTAAAACAGAAATAATGTATTAAAACTAAAGAACGCGATTTAAACAGAACGAATTAACTCAGATAAACACGGAGATTCACGGATTGGATTCACAATTACTTTCACCCTATGCTATTTTTATTGCTAAAAACATTAATCTCAAACTATGATTCATTCACAAAAGTAAGGATTGGGACGGTGTGGTGCCCGGATTGCAACCCTTTTAATTATTATCAAACTGCGTTTTCTGTTACGGCCACACAACAATCAAATAATTAATCAACACAATAGAATGTTAAATCTAAACCCTTTTGATTTCTATTATGGCCTCAATTAGGTTTAATCTTCGAAACAGTGTTCAATTGTATCAATCCCCAAATTAACGGCAGAATCAATACCCAAATAATTAAAAGATTAATGTTTCGAAGAACTAGAAAGAGATCAATTGGGAAGAATTAAATCAATAACATAAAGATCTAGTAATCGCTACAACCAATCCGCAAATCTAAAGAACTTAGCTACGCAAAGACATAACGAAAACAATAATGATCATAAAATAAAAGAACATCAAAACCTGAGAGATCCGGAATTGATGAACAATAATTGTCTACGAAAACTCAAAACCTAGAACAATAATAATATCCAAGATTGTTTTTAAAAAACTGCTGTTGAAGTATAAATACTTTAAGGCAAAATACAAGGGAAAAATGTGCGAAAAGTCGAGACTGCCCATCATAAGTTGCCGAAATCTGG
Source organism: Adenophora triphylla var. japonica (assembly GCA_022495995.1). Classification (NCBI taxonomy): domain Eukaryota; kingdom Viridiplantae; phylum Streptophyta; class Magnoliopsida; order Asterales; family Campanulaceae; genus Adenophora; species Adenophora triphylla. Next base: position 92,327 of record JAFEMH010005659.1, read on the forward strand.
TACTGAAAACGGGACAAGCGCGGCCGCTCTGTGTTGAGCGCGCCCGCGCACTTTTGGCAGCCCCGGCCTTCAAAACGACGTCACTTGGCGCGGCCGCTCTGGGTTGAGCGCGCCCGCGCTTGTTGGCCGAGAATTGCACATCAAAATCTTCAATGGAGGCGCGGCGCTCGCTTGGAGCGCGGCCGCTCTGGTGCCTGGAACTGCATCTCGAGTTATTTTCCAATTTCCTTGCTCTGCTCCGCTCCAACTTGGTTTCCTTGCCATTTTATTGACCAAAATCAACACTTAATCATCCTTTTCCCCTGTACTCATAAACACTCAACAACAATATTAAAACAACATAAAACCCGGAATTTTGAGCCTAGAATAGGTTCGTAAACATGTAAAATGGGTGTGTAAAAACACATCCATCAGTTGGTAAGAAGGTGTTGATACCGAGGATGATTATATCACCTTCTGATACAACAAAATTCCCGATTAGGTTTCAACGAAGACAATTCCCACTGACCGTTTCTTTTGCAATGACGATAAATAAAAGTCAGGGTCATTCGCTCGCTCATGTTGGTCTTTTTCTTCCAAGACCAGTATTTAGTCATGGACAATTATAGGTTGCTTTTTCTAGAGTAATTACAAGGAAAGGACTTAAAGTGCTTATATGTAATAGTCATGAACAGTCAGATGACATGACTACAAATGTTGTGTACAAATAAGTTTTCGACAAGTTGTAATATATTACATAAAATTATCTCATTAATTTTTTGAATTATATTTACATTTAACTTTTACCTCAGTGTTATATCCCCCGTCGGGAACCGACGGGTTACTCACTAGTTCCTCTAAAAGGCAAAACTATCAGATTTTATTTTAAGGTATAATATGAAAAATTAGAAAACATTTGTTTTTGAATAAATTTTTTTAATAAACATTCATTTAACAATTTAAGAAATTTAATTCATTCCAAAATGAATGTGCAAAAAAAAATTTAAAAAAATTATCAGGAGCAATTTGAATTTTTTTTTTTGATAATATTTTGAAACGGAGGTAGTACTAATCATCCGAGAGTTATGAATATTCAAGTCATAGCATGAGATTAGATATCTTGAGAATAACCAAAAACTATTGTAACCAAAAGCTAATAAATTTATGACAAAAACTCATGTGAGAACATGAATACCCGTCTCATTCATCTCATTCATGAGATAGGTCGGATTCATGACCCATGACCCGCCCAACAAAGCCAGCCCACGCCTCCGCCCAGATATACAGAAAGTTAGCTTCAGCGTCCGCCCAGATTCCAAAGCCCAGGTCCAATTTCTTCCTTGGCCCAATTCTGTCCAACCTTGGCCCCAACTGGCCGGCCTCTTCCTTGCTTGTGGCCTGCATTGCCCAGCCTTCCCTCGGCCACAGAAATGACTTTGGCCGGTTAATGCTTTGTACCATTTAGTAATCGTTTCGCCTCGCAATTGTATCGTCGCACTTTGGTCACTATAAAAAATTCTTTTGCACCTCGCTCTTTGAGATTTTATTTTTCACTTTAGCCCATGAATTTTTATAAATCAAATTCGTCCAAAATTTCCATATTTCCAATTTAGTTCCTGAATTTCCAAGATTTACATTTTGGCCCTTGACCTTTCAAATGTCAGTTTTGTCCCATATTTTCCAAAATTACAATTTGACCCAAAAAAAAAAGTTTTTTTAAAAAATTTAAAAATTTTGTTTTTTTTTCGGTTTGTGAAAAGTAATAGTTACTATAACATGATGTAATGATTGTATGCATATAAAGTAATAGTTTGTATACATTAAAGTAACATTGTTCATAAGTAAACGTAATACCTGTTTTAAAAAAACAAAAGCTCGTTTTCACCCATTTTCTGTATATATGTATTAATTTAATGTATACAAACTATTACTTTATATGCATACAATTATTACATTATGTTATAGTAACTATTACATTTTCTGTAGATATGTATTACTTTAATGTATACAATTACTAGCCTAAGCCCGTGTCCAAGGCCACGTTTTTTGGTTTTTTTTTTTTTTTTTAAATTAATTTTTTTTTAAACTTAAAAAAAAATTCTTTTTTTTTAAGGGCAAAATGGAAAAGGGATAAAATAGTGAGGGCAAAATGATAAAACACCCACTTGGTACTGTAGAGAGTACTCCTCCATATTTTGAAATTCAAACTGAATGAAGAGAGAGAGAGAGAAAGAGAAAGCGTGGGTATGTGTGTGTTTAAAAAAAAAATTTTTTTTAAAGAGAGGGCAAAATGGAAAAGTGACAAAATAATGGGGGCAAAAAGATAAAATTCGCTGATGAAACTATTCATTAAACAGTGCCCACTGCTTTGATTTATACTATAGATTACTTTATATCCACCTTGAGGTGGGACGGAGGGAGTACTAAGTATTACTTTTGCCAAAAATAAATAATATTACATATAAATAACACGTTTGTTACATTTTAGTTATAATAAGTATTACTTTTGTCAAACAAAGAAAACATAGGGAAAAACACTATTACTTTTCTGTATATATGTATTACTTTAATGTATACAAACTATTACTTTATATGCATACAATTATTACATTATGTTATAGTAACTATTACTTTTCACAAATCGAAAAAAAATAAAATGTAACTAAAATGTAACAAATACTAAGTATTACATTGCCTGTTTTAAAAAAAAAAAACAAATATTATTACATATAAATAACATGTTTGTTACATTTTAGTTATAATAAGTATTACTTTTGCCAAACGAAGAAAACATAGGGAAAAAAACTATTACTTTTCTGTATATATGTATTACTTTAATGTATACAAACTATTACTTTATATGCATACAATTATTACATTATGTTATAGTAACTATTACTTTTCACAAATCGAAAAAAAAAACAAAATATAACTAAAATGTAACAAACGTGTTATTTATATGTATTGATTACGATATGAAATCAAAGTTAATAACGATGTAGGAGTATTGGTTAAGAAAATAAAAAATAGTTTAAAATTTGAAATACTGCATTTTTCCAATTGAATTTAGGAGAAGGGGTAAGGGAAATCCCTTTCCCCCATCAATCTTGCTTAGTTAAAGCTCCAAAATAACGATCAGTCCAGCACCTTGTCTAGGCATCAATGGCGGCCGGCTCCAATCCAAATGCTAGTCACGTTCACTCTCTCCCTACCATGGAAATTGAGCATCCCGAATCATCACCGTCCCCTTCTAAGCGTCCCAAAACCGAAACCCTAACCTTAATATCTCCGTCTTCATCCTCCAAAGGAAAATCAAAAATTTAGGATGAACAGGAAACCGAGTGCTGCGGAATTTGTTTGTTGGAAGAAGGGAAGGCGATCAGAGCGCCCAAATTTTTTTTTTTTTGTGAGCCGCGCCATGGAAACTGTTCAGGTCCTGGAGAGAAAAAAATGGCCTATAAAAGGCTGCCACGTGGCGTGTCATGCCCCATGGGTCATGGGTCGACCCGTCTCATGCATGAGACGGATCCCCTTGTTCTCACAGGAGACCACCTCTAAACTTATTACCTACAAGGAATTTTAACAGTTCCCCTCAATCTATAGTCCATACTCGTCAATAATATTTTTTTACAATCTAAACATTTGTCAAAGACTCAAAATGAATGTTTATTATATACTCCCTCTGTCCCGCCGATCTTAAGAAAGCTTTTCATTTTGAGCGTTTCGCTAATCTTAAGAATTCCTAAAATGGAAAAGAATCTTTACTATTCTCTCCACTCATTCTCTCTCCTACATTATTTTAACACTCATAACACCATTATAATTTATTATTTACTCCACTCATTCTCTCTCCTATTTTACTATTACACTCACAATATTTACTATTTCCTTAATCCTCGTGCCATTTGAAACTTTCTTAAGATCGACGGGACGGAGGTAGTATATATATATATATATTTTATTTAAAAATTATCTCTAATTTTTTATAATAGTATTTAAATAAAACATGAATGATGATGACAAAAACGTTCAAATAATCCAAATCCAGCGGTAGGTTGTATCATGGATAATTTAATATCCTGAAAAAAACAACAAACACGTAAACTAGGCTGGGGCTTCACCGGCGAATACCCTCCGGTGTGAGAGTAATTATTTGTGTTTATAGAGATAAATCAATTGACAAAAGTTTAGAATCAAAAGATGTATTACACAATTATGTAAATTATTGTTTGTATATATAGGCATAGCTTTTTACAATCCATGTTGAATAGTAATTTGTTTGTGAGAATGTTATAATCATAATGGATTATGACTACCCACAATCCTTGTTTGAGTAGAATTAGGTGATATTATGCTGCATGTGCGTCTCATATGCATGCTTCTCGGCATATGATGCTTGGTCGGCCTGAGTTGATGCCGAGTAAGAGAGAAGTAAGGATAGCAAAGCCCATTTCCTCACTTTGTTGATAACCGAGGAGCAGCTCCTCGTATTCAAATGAGGCCTAGGTCGGTCTGACTGAATGCTTTGCTCGGCATATTAGAGTTGTGCCTCGTTGGCATATATAATTTTTGTGCCTTAATCATTATTCGCTCTGCTATGTCTAGGTCGAAATAGAGCGAATGACAAGGAAGCATAACGAGCAAAGGTAGGGAAGACCCACTCTCTTTGTCATAATTGAGACTTGTATGGATTATATTTTGGGTTCAATAAATTGTGCTTTGCTCGACCATGATCCACGTTCGTATATCGGTTTATACCGTTTAGTAGCCCCCGACTTTCTAGCTTGGCTATGCCGAGGATGAAGTGGTGCTCTACCTCGGATTAAACGGATATGAATGGGTTTTCACGAATCACGAGATGCTTCAATATCTATCAGTTAAATAGATAATGATGGGCGCGATTAGCGAGCTGAACATTAGCCTTGGGAACCTTTAGAGCATTTATGGCGAGAAATGAGATGGCGCCATACCAGATTTTTGACCCATACCCGTTTCAGATCTGGGTATAAAAGTCAAAACCCAACTCATTTTCAATCTTTTATCACTATTTGCAATTGAGAGAGGACTATAAACTTTGAAAATCTGCAACCGTGTTCTTGATTTCGCGTTTGATTTTTGTCCATTGTGCTTGATTTGTTCGTGCTTTCATTCATCATCTTCGATTCAGGTATAAATTTCTTCCTTCTTTTCTATTTTCCCCATTTTACCTTGAATTTATGGGATTTTGGGCGTTGTTGTTCTTGGAGGCCGCCATTGTTGCTCCTTTTTTCTTGAAGCTTTTCTTGAGTTTGTTCTTAAGTGATTTCTTGTGCCTTCCTCGTCCTTTAGAGATGGCAAGAACATGGAGAAGCAATCTCAACACTTTGTATTACTAACATACCCAAAATCTTAGGATTTATCAAAGGGTAGATGGGCCATGGATAATGTTGAGCTTGAATGAGATAGGAAAAATCTTGACGAGGTACCAATCTCCTATAACCGACGTACATTACCCAAGTCGGTTTAGGATTGACCGAGTTGATGTAGAGTCCCCCAATGTTGTGTTGTTCCACGACTGGTCAAAAATCATATATCACATCAATCTGTATTAATTGAAGTCTAGCCATTTGGAGCATTCGTTGTTGGGTAAAAATCCCTCCTCGTTTTTAATTAATAGGACGGGGAGGGATACCCTTCTTCCCACTCGTCCTTCAAAATGCCTTAGCCAAGTTCTGATGTATGCTTTTTATTTGTGCAACTATGACGGGAAAAAGAGGTAGCACTGCCCAGCCTTTAAATGGTCTGTCTACATCTGGTAGGATAGTGAATGCATTTGCCGAGGGGGCACAAGCTGGTAACCGAGGACGGGGACGCGGAAGGTCCCAACAGGGTAGATCTGTTGCCCCTAGGCCTAGATATGCTAGGGTCGGGGAACCCATGATTGAGGAAATACATTCCAAGTATGGAGTGTTGAGTGAGGAGTACCGTCTTACGTACCTTCTCGACGTACCTCTTGAAACCGAGAAGGCCTTTGATGACTTTTTGTATAGTCTGAACCACCTTAATTTCTTTTACAAACAATTCCATCTTGGTTTGCGTCTTCCCTTAGACCCCTTCATATGTGAATTTCTTGAAGATATGCAACCGTCCCGGCTATGCTACCTCACCGACTTTATAGTTCTTTGCCGTACCTTAGGTTTTTGAATCTTGTCAGTCTACCTTCCACCATTTCTTCATTGTAAGCTTTAAAGAGGACACTAGAATCTTGGTGATACGGAGTGATCTTAACCAACCCAAACTCATCTACCCAATGACAAGCAAGGTTTCTGGGTGGAGCAACCATGTTAATAGGGTGGAAAGCCGACGAGGCTGGGAATTCGCTGCTCCCTCAGAGCTTCCACGTGTGCCCGAGCAGGTTTGGATGCCGGAGTGGAGCAATAGCCTTATTGAGAGATTAAAACAGTTTGCCTCTTTCGGCACGTTATGTTGGTGCAGTCTGGAGACCGACCAACGATATTATGTTCAGGCCGGTGTAGACACCCCATTCTGAACCAATAAATCATGATTACACTACTCTTCGTCTCTCTTTTGTGTTTTGATGAAAGCATATCAGTTTCGTCATGTTTCGTTAAGTTTTTAACTAACCTCGTTAGTTTTGGACCTAACTGACTAACGGAATAATTGAAGAGGACAAAATGGTCATTAGACTAGTTGTCCCACGCGGGACATACGTGTCTCGCGCTAGACAACCCCGTGCGGGACATACGTGTCTCGCGCGAGACAACCCCTCTACAGGATGTGCAGAATCACTTTCCTTCTCCATTTCAACCTCTTTTCTTGATAAATCTCATCAAATTCGGTGCTCCAATAGCATTTGAGTTCTGGAACCTTCCTAGGGTGGTTTCCCTCTTCACCTTTACCTCTCCAAACCCCTATAAATACTTGATGACTTTCAGTATTTCAGAGGTCCCCGATTCCTAATCGAAAACACACAACACACACAATTTGTTGGTTTTTCTCCTTGAAAGATTCCTTCAAATCACTCACAAACAACTCCTAAATTCGTCCATCAACCACGTTGATTGACGAACATAAAGACTCAAGTCTAGAATCAAGGCGAAGCTCTGCTCAAATCATTTCTCGACCGAGAAGACACCTTTGAATCACGTTCTAAACCAAACACTCCCTAAACACAAGGTAAACTCCTATATTTTTTACTTTCTTCTTCTCAACCTCTCCCTCTAATTACTTTTAGAGTAATGTAATCCTATCAAAAGAATTAGCCTAGAGTCCCTTCAATCAATGGAGGTGATCTCGAAGCATACAATCCGACATTCCTAATTAAGATATTAATTAGGGTTTGCTTGTTATTCTTTAATTATTAATTGTTTGATTGATAATACTCAATTGGCAAGACCGATCTCCGGATTGGATGGAATGGGTGCTTCTCGACCTTCCCATTCCATAACTTAACCCCCAAACCCTCAAATCTCTTTAAAATATCAAAGGGTTTTTCTTTTTGTTATCCATCAATAAATAAGTGGCGACTCTGTTATTCAAATAAAAATATCAACGCTACAGTTTTGGCGATTCCGCTGGGGACAATTAATTAAGAGGGTTAGACTTGCGCGCACAATTAAGTATTATCAATCTTTTTAATTTTCTGCAAAAAATTAATTTTTCTGGATTTTTTCGAATTTTTCTATATTGCTTTCGTCAAAAAAATCGAGTTTTTCTGTATTGCTTTCGTTAAGAAAAAAAAATTGTCTGAATACTTGTCCCACGCGGGACAAGCTTGTCTCGCATGAGACATTGGGCCACTTCAGAAAAGATCAGCCGCCAAGCATGGAACTTTTGCAGTTGTTGACTTCTCCTTAGAAGTTGACCAAACATAAAAAAAAAAGGGACTTGGCTGTTGACTTTCGTTCACTAAAAAAACAAAACAAAACAAAACTTACAGAAAAGTTTTAAAACTTCAGAAAAGTCAAAATAAATTATTATTTCTATTTTGCTTATACTAACTTTATTTTGCAGGGTAGAAAAATTAATTTATACTTGAACTATATACCTGCGTGCGATTGGTTTTTTGATTTAAAGTCCGATCCATGGAAGATTCGGGAGTTGTAATTTAAATTAATTAATTTATTTATTTCTCTCTCTCTCCTTTAAGTGGAACTACGACGGCCTGAGTCTTTCTAATTTGGGAGAAACGTAGGCAATCACTTGGTGCGGCTATTATTTGTTTTTTCTTTTGTTTAAAAAAAAACTTATATTTTACTCTATCACCTAGATTGACTCTCACACACGCGCACAACATACTATAATTGTCATTGCACTATTGGGTTTTGGGGTTACAAACGCAGCGGAAGACTTAAAAATAACAACAAAAACCTAGCCCTTAGATCCGTCTAGCATGAAGAGATTAAAAAAACCATGAAATAGAATTACATACCTCGAATGCAATTTGGTTTGTCAAAGTAGATCTCAAAATTCAAGCCTTTGAATTTTGATGTCGAATCGAATCTTCTTCTTCCTTGTTCAAAACCTTGTTGATGAAATCAACAATGGAGATCTTCAAGCTTTAGGAGATAAAGCAACCTCCCTCTAATGGTGATCCACACGAGAACGAACCAAGAACACTTCTTGTTGAATTGCTAGATGATCCTTCCCGATTATTGAAACGATTTCAATAATCAATGGCAAAAACTATGGAATTAATCAAGGCCTAGGATTTCATAAATCTAGAACAATGATGTATGGAGGTAGGATGGTTTTTGGCTGCCCAAGGACTTATATTTATACTATGGTATAAATCCCTAACACTTAGGGTTAAGTCCTTGTCAATAACAAACACCTTCCCGGCCTTAGAACACAGTACGAACATGTTTTTCGCGTTGGGCACGACTCGTGCCTGAGGGCACGACTCGTGCTTGGGCAAAAACACTCGTGATACGAGTCGTGACGCTAAAAGTACTCGTGCTGGACTTTGGTACGAATCGTGCCCAAGAGCACGAGTCGTGCCTTTCACCGGGCAAGGTATGTCGCGCGGTACTACTAGCCAGAAAACAATTTTTCAGTATGGCTAAGTATGTCGCGCTGTATACCAAGCCAGAACTCCAAGTTTCAGTCAGAATCAAATTCGTTCTTTGTGTGTGACCCAAAAGAAATTATATTATGTTGGTAGTGAGTCAAAACATGACCTCACAAGACATAAGTGGTTTCTAGCAATCGATTATATCCACCCAAATAATATAACATCAAAGCTTGATTCCTCGATAGATCAAATGTTATAATCCCTTTGTCCAAGATGTCCAATTGAACATGAGTCATGGTCTATGTCAACTCATCTTGTTCAATGCTTTCTCGATTCCAAATATGTTGATAATCCAAATGCATTTGATCTCTATCAAATCACTTGAGTGTGGCCACACATTTCATCAACATCATTCATTGAGGGGCCCAAGCAAACATCTCTCTTCATAAGAGGGACAAATGCCATCTTGACTTATCATTCTTCCCTACATGAATCCAATCGTGCTAACATAGCCCTTATTGCTCTCCGATTAAAGATAGTGTTAGACTATATCAAACATGATCTTCATCATGTGGAAGATGATGATAATCTCAGGTATAAAGGATTCAATAACACGACTATCATGAGATTTAATCATGATAACAGACCATGTCATAAATCTCATAAGTAGGTCAAGTCCAATACTTGTTCTCTAGCAAATATCCATAAGTGTAATGTGCATCTCCATGCATATAATCATCTCTATGATTATCCATTACCAACTTATACTAGTTGTTCATAACAACTAGGGGCGCAGTTCAATATAATAAACATGCAAACATATAATGAACATAATAAACACGCTCTATAATAAATGATAAAGATGATAAAAAATGGTTCAAGTTAAACATAACTATAGCCTAGGGCATTACACTAACAATCTCCCACTTGCACTAGGCTCCATCTATGTATCTAATACCCATAGACCTCACATGACCATCATGCTTTGCTTGTGCGAGGGGCTTTGTAAGCGGATCCCCAATGTTATCATCGGTTGATACTTTGCATATCTTAACGTTTCCCCGATCAATGAACTCTCGAATGAGATGGAAACGTCTAAGTATATGTTTGGATCGCTGATGTGACCTTGGTTCCTTTGCTTGCGCAATGGCACCATTGTTGTCACAATAAAGTTCCACCAGATTAGTGATACTTGGAACAATTTCCAAGTCACTAATGAACTTCTTGATCCAAACTGTCTCCTTAGCTGCATCGGATGCCGCTATATATTCGGCCTCAGTAGTAGAATCGGCAATAGTACTCTTCTTGGAACTCTTCCAACATATCGCACCTCCGTTAAGCATAAACACAAATCCCAACTGCGATTGGAAATCATCCTTGTTGGTTTAGAAGCTAGCATCTGTGTAACCTCTTACAACAAGATCTTCTTCCATCCCTCCAAATATCAAGAACGCATCCTTAGTCCTTATTAAGTACTTTAGGATCGTCTTGACTGCCATCCAATGGTTCTCAGCCGGATCAGATTGGTAACGACTTGTCATGCTCAAAGCATACGAGACGTCGGGTCTAGTACAAATCATAGCGTACATGATAGATTCAATAGCCGAAGCGTATGGAACTTCATTCATCCTCTTTCGCTCATCAGTTGTCTTAGAACACTGCGTCTTGCTAAGAGTAACACCATGACCCATTGGCAAGTTTCCACTCTTAGAATTTTCCATTTTGAACCTTCTAATAACCTTGTCAATGTAGGTACTTTGACTCAAATCAATTTTCCTCTTAGATCTATCTCTATAGATCTCGATACCAAGGATGTAAGCAGCTTCGCCCGTATCTTTCATTGAGAAACACTTCCCTAACCAAGACTTGACAGTCTCAAGTGCAGGAATGTCATTTTCAATGAGTAAGATATCATCGACATACAATAAGAGAAATACAACAACGCTCCCACTGAATTTCATGTATACACAAGGTTCATCTTCGTTCTTGATAAAACCAAACTCTTTGATTTTCTCATCAAACCGAAGATTCCAACTCCTAGAAGCTTGCTTCAATCCATAAATGGATATTTGCAACTTGCACACCTTGTTAGAATTTCTTGGATCTACAAAACCTTCGGGTTGTGTCATATACACATCCTCTAGCAGTTTTCCATTAAGGAAAGCGGTTTTGACAACCATTTGCCATATCTCATAGTCATAATATGCGGCTATGGCAATCAAAATTCTAACAGACTTAAGCATGGCAGCAGGCAAGTTGCAAATATCCATTAAGGAAAGCGGTTTTGACATCAAAGCATTCAATATACAGAGTATACTCCACTTTGTTCTATCACATTATCATCAGAATTTAGAAATCCATCCAACTCAATTGCTCTTCCTTTAACATTCCAGTAAAATGTGGGATCAAATCACATTTAATAATTCATGAATTCTGATCCCCTTGGCCTCATGGAAGATACTCTGATGTAGATATGTCTCCATCTCTGAACCTTCATAGCCTATTCAACTCTAGATGGTTCCAAATCTCAAACCGAACTGATCAAAGGAGCCATTCTCATTTTCTATTTGATTTTGAAGGAAAGAGCTGTTAGGTTTTTCTTTGCCAATTGTGAATTCTCCGCAGATCTAGCATGGATCCTTATTCCTCTGGTATAGGGTTGTCTTCTCTGGCATAGAATCGTCTTCCCCAGAGCAGATCCGTTTTCTCCGGTTGTAGACCTAGGCCGGAGAATAGATTCGCAGTTGAGGAGGGAGTGGAGGGGTCGTCGGAGAGGAGAGAGTCGCCGGAGATAGTCACCGGAGGGGAGGGAAGGGTCGCCGGGAAGGGGAAGGGGAAGGGGAAGGGTTGGTAGAGAGAGAAAGTGAGAGAAGAGAGAGAGAGAGAGAGAGAGAGAGAGAGAGAGAGAGAGAGAGAGAGAGAGAGAGGGGGTTAGTTTTATATTTTTGGGTAGGAAGAATTAGGTGGAATTTTGATTGAAGTCGGATTAGTTGGTTAAATTTCAAAATTCATGTCTTAATTGATCGTTTGACTTAGAACGGAGGATCCACCGATAATTTCCCTTTTATTTTATTAAGTGTGTGGGAGAGAGAGGGTGGGGGGTATTTGAATGTATATAGGTTGAATCTAGACAACATACAAATTTAGACTTAAAAAAATGATTATTCTTTCATGTGAAGAGTACCAAAACGACTATTTTCAAAAGATATACCTCCAAAACTATTGTAAGAGCTAATTAGTTTAGTCATTGCCTCTTAATGTCAACCCAAAAGCTGCTGAAACTAAACCTACTTTCACCTTCAAGTTCAAGTAGAGGAGATGCTCAGTACCTCCAACTCCAACTTTGACATTTAGCTAACTAGATTTAAAAGAGTAGTTAACTGCATATGTGGCATATTAGAAAATGTCAATCTCAAAATAATTGCTATATATTTTAATGTTTGACATATTGGATTCTATTGAATTTTAGTTGACATCATAATTTTTAACTTTAATTTGTTTTAAATAGTCTTAATTGTTAGAGTTTATTGGCTAAAAGAAATTCAACTTCTGCTGATCAGGCCACATCTTCCAACAAATCCTCCTTATAAAAAGATTATACCTCCGTCCTGGAATGACATAATCATTGTTGTGTATTAACAAGTTTCTAAAAATGGCTAGGCGATTGCTAGACACCGAAGCTGGGCCGGGCTTAGACGGGACCTAGGCGGGACCGAGAATTTAAACATAATTTATAATATTCTAGTGAAATAACTTGATTTCGCTGCAAGATGAAGAATGATGGCATAGCCTCTTAAGTTTTGACTTAACAATTGGTGTCAGAAAGAAACTAACGAAGATAAAATGAAGAGATAACTAAGATGAAGAGTAGAACTGATTTGAGAATTTTGTTTATAAGCCCTATATTGAGATTTTAATTAATCAATTCACGATCGAAATCTTAAGCGAGAATTTTTGAAATTTATATCGATAAGAAACGACACCGTTTTGGAACCAAATATTTTATAAAAATAATAAAAATGTAAGGCGGATCTTGGCGGCAGCGGTGCCTTGTACGACTAGTCGGTCATAGAAAGTCTAGGCAAGAATTTTCTAACTGGACGCATTTCTAGGTGAATTTAGAATTAATCGCAACATTTCACGGCGCTTAGAATCTAGACGAGGTCTAGGATGTTTAGGCGAACGACTGTTAGAACACTGACTTATACAAACAAAACAAACCGCTGTTGGTTAATGGATGCCCCCAATAATGATTTTCTTAGGAGTAGAGTTAAAAGAGTGGGGTAGATTGAGAACCAAAATGGAAATAATTTAACATCACAAGGAGAGAAGTCAAAAGGAGAAGATTCGGGGTATTCTCGTCCATAAAATATTTGGAATAATTACTAGTCTAGGTAATGTACTTGGACCCTATTTTCGCAAAATGAAACGTACTAACTAACGACTAACTAGTATAACATACTTTCAAAACTATTTTCAAATAAGGCAATGTAATATTTTTTAACAGATGACGTTAAATTTTATTAACGGACTCTGACATGGCTATGCCACATAACCAAAAAACCAACTCTAGTTAACCAAACTAATAGTAATTCTGAATATTTGAAAGCTAAAACCTTCCTACACGGCTACACCCAAACCCTTTAACTTTACCTCCATCTTCCCAAAATTAACCCACCCTCCAGCCCTAAACCCTCGTCTCTCCCAAATCCACCCACCTGCACCCTTAATCGCCTTCACTGACCTTCATTACTGCCCTTCTTCCCTTTCTCTCGCTACGTCTCTCTTCCTCACCAATATCCCTCCCCCCAATGTCACCTCCATCTTTCACCAACTCTCACTCTCTCTCTCTCTCTCTCTCTCTCTCTCTTCCTCACCAACAATCCTTCTCTCATCTTTACCTCCATCTTCCACCTAAGAAAATCTGAATTTTCAAAATTAAATCTCAGATTTGAATTAATTGGCTGATCTGAAATTAAATATTGAACATGTTTGGCAGATTTCGAAAGGTAGTAATGTTATTGTTGGTCTATTTCTTCAAAATTTCAAAAAATTGGTGAGATTAATTTGTGGGATATTGATTTGGGTTGTAATGAAAAATGGTAATGTTGGATTTTAAATGGTGGAGTTTGTTGGGTGGGGTGGGGACTTGTTGTTGGGGTTTGTGGTGATGGTGATGGTGGTGAGTTCGGAAGATGGGTGGTGGCTGTTGTGGAGGATTGGAAGAGGGGTGTTGGGTTTGAAAGGGTAAATACTAAATACAGGGAACGAAAAATTTCAATCCTGCCCTTGCCCATCTCGTGTGTGTATACACGAGATGTTCTCACTCATCTCGTGTGAATCTACACGAGATGTCTCGTGTACATATACACGAAATAAATGTCGTATATATGCACACGAGATGTCTCGTATGTATCCACATGAGACACATCTCGTGTGGATCCACACGAGATGTGTCTCGTGTGAATCCACACGAGATGGAAAGAATGTGTCGTCAACGTATCACTCTAGTTCTAACTCTCAATCCCTTTAAAACCCTTCAATCGGCCGACCCCCTCTAAATTCCCCAAATCCGAACAGGTACCCTCGAATTGATTTCGCATGTCCTTCGATTCAAGCTCCATTTCACCTTAATGTGTTAGGGGTTTTCATAGACTAGGGTTTCTTAAAGAACAACTAATTGAAGCTTTCATCGGACCCCTTTGATTTAATGGAGGTGACCGCCGGTGTCGCCGTTGCTGGTCGTGGCGTCCCTCTCGCGATGCCACCACTTTCTCAGGCTGCCCGCAAGGAGTGGCGAGTTGTTTCCGAACAAGACATAAATTAAAAAAAAAAATTAAGTATAAAAATGGGTATTTTGGTAATTTACATAGTTTCCTGTATTTTTGGTTCCCTGTATTTAACTATATCCGTTTGAAAGTCATGAAGAAGAATTTTTTTTGTTAATTTTCAACAAAAGTTTTAATATTTTAACTCAAAAATTGCTGACTAGGTTAACAAATTAACATTTTAGTTGTCAAGTCAGATTTCAGTTAAAAAAATTAACGTCGTTAATTAAAAAAAATACTCCCTCCGTCCCAATCTAAATGTCCAAACTTTCCTTTTTGGGTGTCCCATTGAAAATGTCCCATTTCCAAAAAAGGAAAGTTTTTTTCACTATTCAACCCACTCATTCTCTCTCCTACTTTACTTTTACACTCACAACATTCTCTCTCCTAACTATTCCTCCCACTCATTCTCTCTCCTATTTAATTTTTCATACTCACAACATTTAAACTTTTTCTCTTTCCTACCTCACTTTTTCTCTTTCCTACCTCACTTTCCTTAATTCCCGCGCCGGACCCATTTTTGGACATTTAAACTGGGACGGAGGTAGTAGTAAATTGCCGTATTTGATAATAGATGCAAAAATACATTGTTATTTTTGTCACTATCGATTAAGTTGCCTTCTTATATGATGAAAACTCACAAAAGTTTTAATATTTTAACTCAAAAATTGCTGACTAGGTTAACAAATTAACATTTTAGTTGTCAAGTCAGATTTCAGTTAAAAAAATTAACGTCGTTAATTAAAAAAAATAGTAAATTGCCGTATTTGATAATAGATGCAAAAATACATTGTTATTTTTGTCACTATCGATTAAGTTGCCTTCTTATATGATGAAAACTCAAAATTACATTATCTATGTAGGTTGATTGGCCTAAAATCTTTTGTTAGTGGCTTTATATTTGTCGTGGAACTCGTTGAGCATTGTCTCCATTATCCCCAACCTTTTGACCTCCCCCCATTCTTGAACAAATCTCTGCAAAACCCTACACACACACACACACACACACACACACACACACACTCACTGCATTTTCTTTCATTTGATTTCTTTTCTGTGATATTCATCGATTTTTCCCAACTGGGTCCAAGAAATTCAAACCAAACTCATCAAAATGCTCGAATTTATGACCATCAAGAAGAAAATGTGGATGTTTTCCCATTAAATTCTTTCTCCCTCCACCCTTGAAATATAAAATTCACTCATAAATCTCTCCGAATTAACGGAAGATATGTCATCAAGAACCATTTTTACCTCAACAATTGCTCAACTCATCAGGCTTCCCAATAGTTCCCTTTCTTTCTGGTTTGCACCCACCACCCGCCCTCCTGGTCTTGACCCTTAAATCAAACTCAATAATTCTGTCTTTTTCACATAAATTATTCGTATATTTGTATTTATTTGCTATATTCTAAGATGGATTATTATTCTTGGAATCAAAAAGTTTCGAACTTTGGATCCAAGGGTGTTATAGGGCTGGGGAACAAATTTGGGGGGAATTTGGATAGTGGGTTGATTTCAAAGTCTCAATCTTTAGTGTTGGATGAGGAGAAAGGAGAACTTGTTCAGGCTCATGGGAGAGTTGGGAAGAATGGTGGGTTGCCTGAAGTGAAAGCTAGTGCTGCTATGAAGAACCATAGTGAGGCTGAGAGGAGGAGAAGAGAAAGGATTAATGCTCATTTCGATACGCTTCGTGGTCTTGTTCCCTGCAATGATAAGGTATAATCTCTCATCCATGTAGATTTTTGATCATGTGTAGTGTGCACTCACTTCTTTAGTTCTATTACTTCGATCTTTGGGTGTTTAGGCCGACAATGAGGCTTGTGTATAATTTGATTCCGTGGTTTTCAGAGAGATTCATGAATAACTTAGAGATAATTGTGTTTGGTTTTAGGAATTGCGTGATTTTATTGCTTATCTCAAATGAATAAACAAGCCACTAGTTTGATTATGAGATACCCATAAATTGTAGCCAATTTAGGTCATGTGTATTGTACTAGAACATCGTCGATAGTTGAATGGTTTTCGAAATGGATCATCACTTTATAAAAGTACATTTCATTGGTTTTGAGTATTGCAGAACTTGACATCAACCCTCATTGTAATGCATGCTTGGAAGATTGAGAATACATGATTTACTTAGTTTGTCTCAACTCTCGACAAGATGTTTCATGTTCTGGCTTAATGATATCGTGTCATATGTTCTTTACCTTATAATCTTTATTGGGAGTTGCAATCACTAGAGTTTGACTTTTTGTTGGGAGTTGAGAATCACTAAGTCAAATGCAAAGATATTGGTTTAAGTTATGCTGTGATCATTAAGAAGTTCTGGTTGAAATCATATAATTCATCCCGTCTTCAAGATTACTCGTGATTCTTAAGTGGCTTTAAAATTATGATCATTTGAAGGCAAGGAGAAGGATCACCTTGAGCTACAAATTATCTTCTTTTTGTGCCTAATTAAAATAATCTTGACTACCTGCATAGTAAGGTAGATTCTCTCGGATCTAGGATACAGTACAAGGACCAACGAGGGTTGGTCAGAGTGGAAGAGGTTTTGTTCATTTAAGCAAGAGATCTCAGGTTCGACCTAGTGAATGCAGTAAACTATCTTGCATAAGTCTCTGCTTCAGTGCCTGATGGTACCAGTATGCTTATTTCATTTTTCATCATTTTTCAGTTTCATGACTCATCAATTTTAACATGTTAATCTCAGCTAGTGCACATAAGACTTAAATTTCATTTTTCCATCTTGATTGTCACATCTATAAGGTCAGAATAAGGGAGGAAGGAAGCTTTTGGTTGGTGATAGTGATCATTTAACCTCATATTATTTTTTTTGTGGTCCTGCAGCTGATGATATGTCGGTTAGCATTTTGTAAAACATATAATCATGAGTTGTTCAGGGTTGTTAACCAACTAAAATAAGTATGCATTTTCGTAGTGAATTTGTAACAATGGTAAGCATATTTTTATGTACGTGAAAGCGATACCATTGATTTTGATGGGATTGCAAATAAATTATGCCACTTGTTGTGGTGAGGATGTATTGATGAGGCTTAACGGGAATAAATTGTCGATTATTTCTTCACATAACGTCTAAACAAACTAGTTTATGTGATTTTTAATGATGTTTCTCAATGTAAATGAAGTCAGATGTTAATACGAATAAGATATTTGGTCAAACTTTCCTAGTTTTTGTTTACGTTACTCCCTCCGTCCCATTACAAAAGGCATAAGCCCAAAAAGTAAAGTTTTTAATACTTGTTTATTCATGGGACCCACTTGTCATACTCAAATCATCTATTCACTTACTATTTCCTACCCTACTTTCTCTCTCCTACCTCACTTTTCATACTCACAAGTCACAACAATTACTCCACTATACAATTTCCTTATTTTTTTTTGTAAAACCCATTTTGTGCCTTTTGTAATGGGACGGAGAGAGAATATAATTTCTGTTATAATATGTTTTGACCAATTGAAAAAAGCAACCTATGTTTTCTTTTGTAAAATGATATGAGCCATTATGACTAATAGAGATTGTGAAGAAACTGTTTGAGATTCTGCTTGCAGAATAGCAGCCATACTATGTTCTGAAAGATTTAGGATAAAAAGTTCACTGGGTTTTGTGAGAAATTTATTAGTGACTAAATTCCTGATATACACAACACGGGTATACTTATTGTGTTTTTAAGCGCAATACTCCATCCGTCCAGAAAGATAATCCCATTTCCTTACTGAAAACGTAAGACAAAATTAAATTAATATATTACCTTTATTTATTATGTTTTAGATTCTAAACTTTTAGGCATTTTAAGTGCTTGTTTGATGCAAGAGAAACGTGGTTCGTTTCCATGATATCTACTCTATCATTGAATGAAAATTGTACTACCTCTGTCCCAAAATATCATTGGAATGGAATGTTATTGTTGTGTACCAAATTAGCACTAAGAATATTACGTAAACTATAAATAACAACTTTTATGATTTTTGAAGAACAAAACAAATTTTAAAATGTTTGGTCGAAGTTTAATGAAATCAACCAAAAAGTCACAATGAGACTCTCTTTTTTGGACGGAGGAAGTAGTTTCTTGATTGGGATACACTCTCCTTCAAGTCAGTGGCGGGTTCTGATAGTTGCTCCTTGGATTAATTGGGGTTCCACCCATTTTTTGATGCTATATCATTATGTTTTACTCATGTAATCATTAATTTTGCTGCTGTTGATATGCAAATTTGTGGTTTCATGATTTCTTCCAATAGTATTTGAGTCTGATATTGACTTTGAATTCTAAGCAGATGGACAAAGCCACTTTACTTGCTGAAGTCATCAACCAAGTTAAACAACTGAACGATACTGCAACACAAGCCAGCAAAGGTTTACTCATTCCTAAAGGTTCAGATGAAGTGAGAGTTGAACCACTTCACGAGGCTGTAAATGACGGAAATTCTACTTTCAGAGCATCTCTCTGTTGTGAGTCCAGACCCGACCTCATGTCTGAATTGAGAAAAGTCCTTGGTGCCCTCAATATAAATATTATAAGAGCTGAAGTCTCAGCATTAGGAGGGCGGGTGAAGAATGTTTTTGATTTCACCATTAATGGAGAAAAACGCGGCAAGGCAGTTGAAGATCTTGTTTGTTCTTCTGTTCGTGGAGCTCTCAAATCTCTCCTGGAAAAGGTTTCATTTTCTCAAGAATACTCACCACGAACTTCAATTCCTAACAAGCGGAGAAGGTATTCCCTTTCTGAAAATTCAAGCTCGCCTTCTTGAGATAACAGGTCCTGGTTGTGATAAAATTCATGAGCTTTTGCTGATAGTATTTATTAGAAAAGAACTTGCTGATGGCCTTATGAGTGTTTTAAAGATTTACACATGTATATATTTAGAAAAGTGTGAATTTGAGATGTCTATATTATATGCTACCTAAGATTTATTTTTTTAATCGTACAGTACAATAGCTTAAATGATACTCCCTCTCCCTCTGTCCCGAAATGATCTTCCTACTACTTTTCTTATCATAAACATGGCCTGAATCACAGAGATCAGTTTCCTCGGACGGATTGATGTAAAGTACCTTGAAACGTAACATCAGCTGAAAAGAATTAGCAGTACCAGTGTCAAATCTCAAAAGTCCTCCAAATTTGAAACTTTCCAATAAAAAAAGTAGGCAAAATTCCTGGCAGCCTAAATTCAGCTGGCTAATTATTTGAGAGTTTGAACGTTCATATACATTTTCAACAGTTGCATATCCACTACCATTGGTAGGCCAGAAGCTTTCTCATGTCAGGAAAAGTCGCCGTTGCATGTGACACTGACAGCGTAAGTGACACCTTAAAATATATGCTCCACTACTTTCTGCACTTTCACATCCATAGAAATCCTGCTACAAGCACAAGAAAATGACTTACTTTCTACTTAGAAGAAGAGAAAACATAGGGTGTGTTTGACAAATGACTTACTTTCTACTTAGAAGAAGAGAAAACATAGGGTGTGTTTGACAATTCGATTCCTAGCTAGCTTAGGATTGAACTGGAAGAGCGATTTAGAGCTTGGAATTCGAGTTGCCAAACACACCCTTAACAATCCTGCTCTAACATTGGCATTCGGGTAATAAGTAGGTTATTATTTTTTTCACGGTTAGGGTAGCGTTTTCTCTGATATATTGCTCTATTATGGAAGTCATTTATGTTGGGTTTCGAGGGTCCATGCGTAGCGAAATAATGCAATAACTCGAAAAATTCCAAGCCCTAGAATCCGTTCTAGATGATTAATTAAGAAAGATGAAATAGAAATACCAACCTTGAGTGCTTTTGTCGTTGATAAACGTGACCCAACTCCAGATTGACGATCTTGCGAATCCTTGATGAACGATTGTTGAATCACGAACAAAAGATCTTGAAGAGCGAAGATCCTCTACGAGTATCCACGCGATGAACGAACCCTAGAACTCTTCTAGGAGGATTGCTAGATCCCTCGATTGAAACTCCTTTCAATCTATGAAGTGTTATGGAATTGGTGTGATGATTTCAATTCACAATTGAAAAACCTCTCAATTTTGTGTTTCTCTAAACTCAAAATTCGTCACTTGGCTGTTAGGGTTGAAAAAGGGATGATATTTATACTTTATAAATATTATACCCTATTAAAACCCTTAACAAAAACGGTTTCAGCGTTTCAGCGTACATGGGCGATCGCCCATAAGGAGCTGGGCGGTCGCCGTGTACAGCGCCTAATCCCCTTTATACGAAAATCAACATGGGCGGTCGCCCATAAGGGCAAGGGCGGTCGCCCATCTAGACAGTCTCCAATGCCTAGTTTTCGAATAACATGTGCGGTCGCCCATGACCATTGAGCGGTCGCCCAAGTCAACCATTGACTTGTGGGCGGTCGCCCATGGCCACTTGGGCGGTCGCCCAACACACCAGAATCCATAATTCCATTTTTGACAATTCGTTCGATGCGTGTGACCCCATAGGACTATACTATGTTGGCAATGAGTCCGATCACATCGTTCCTCATAAGACATGAGCGGACTCTAGCAAGCCATCATGCCTACCCAAATAGTATAATATCAAGTTCGATTTTCCTACATAGAACATATCACAATCCCATTGTCACACGATGTTATATTGAACATGAGTCATGGTCCACGTCAACTCATATTGTTCAATGCTTTCTCGTTACCAAGTAAATTGATTAATCGAATGATATTAATCACATTAATTCATTCGGGCATGGCCATGCACTACATCAATCTTACTTACGAGTGGCCTAGCAAACATCTCTCTTTACGAGGGACAATTTTCCATCTTGACTTATCATTCTTCCCAACAAGAATCATACCATGCCAATGATAGCCCTTATTGTCATTCGGTTAAAGATAACGTTAAACTATATCAAACATGATATTCATCGAGCGGAAGACGATGATAATCTCAGGTCAAAGGATATCAATGATATGACTATATGAGATTTAATTATGACATTTGACCATGACATAAATCTCATAATGGGTCCAAGTCCAGTATCTTGTTCTCTAACAAGTACCCATGAATCTAATGTGCATCTCCATGCATATAATCATCACATGACTATCCATTAGACTTCATACTAGTGCTTCATAAGTACTAGGGACACGATTATTATAACTAAACATGCAAACACATATAATAATCAAAGAAACAATCTCTTATATAAATGGACAATGACATTACATAAAGGTCTATCTCTATAGGCCTAGGGCACTAACACCTACAATTTAAAACTATGACAATCACATATAGTTGAGCATGTCTCTATCCATTTCTGTTATGATAATGCATTGATCCTATTCTTGGTAGATATTATTCCTTTATCGCCTTTTTTATTTAGTGGAAACTCCATTTGGAACTCCGTTTTCGACTTATCCCATGTGCTTCTGGCCATTGAAATTGTGCAGAGAACTTAGCCAAATCTAGGCCGTAGTTCTAGTTTCAACTTTAGTTGAAGGAGATTCAAATTGATCCGAAAATATGACCCCATTATTTTCCATACCCATCACTTCCATCAACGTCTTTCAATCAACAAAGAGATAAATCCCCACAAGCACTAGATAAACTAATTTTTTTAATTTTTTTTGGCAAATAATGTTTGCCTTTTTGAACTAGGGGAGGTATAAAAGGTAGATGGTGATGGAGAGAACTTATGTGTAGCTATGGCTGCTCCATCTCCAAAGTACCATGTTAGGTCAATCAGTTTGCCTACTAAATCACACCCTAGTACAACGAGCATTGATCAAGCGTTGACCAAGATTCAAAATTTAGTAGTACCCTCCTCTTCCAAGGCAGAGTCGATCTATGCTTCTCTATCTAGCCTTCAGGAGCTGCAAAAATCCGTTCAAGAACTTATTTTAGAGCATCTAGCCCAAAAAACTCTCTCCCCTTATGAGCTTGATGATCTGGTCAAATTGTTAGAAGAATCCGTAACATACATAGACATATGCAGCAAACTAAGAGATGCCATCATGTCAATAAAACAAGGTGTTCGAGAAGTTCAATCTGTTCTTAGAAGAAGAGGAAAGGTAAGTGAAGATTTGGGTACCGAGAAAATTTTAAAGGCTTACATTTCCATTAGAAGGAAAACGGAGAAGGAAATCAGAAAGTCTCTGACGAGACTAAATCACGCCCGCAATAATATCAAGAAAGTCCGTGTTTTTCCTTTAATGGATTCTCATGAACAACACTGCCTCTCTGCTAACACGATGAAATTCTTGAGGGAAGCAAGTGTGAGGACATGTTCTATTATTCGGTCAATCGTTTTGTATTTGTTAGTTCCCGTTTCTTTGAAGATGAAATGTAGTAGAAAACGGTCGTTGGTGTCCAAGTTTTTGCTGGTAAAAAGTGAAGGTAAAAAGGGCGTTGACTACATGAATGAGCTGGAGGAGATTGAGGTTGAATTGAGCAACTTATTACGACGTTCCGAGCATGGTGAAGATAGAATTCAAAGGAAATTGGAGGCTGTGGATTCTATCTTTGAAGGTTTTGAACATGGAATGGGTAGTTTGTTTAGGGACTTGATCAACACGAGAGTCTCTCTTCTCAATGTCGTTTCAGATCAGTAGAGGCATTATAGAATGTGTACATAAATCTAAATCTATCTATATATAATAATAAGATAGTGGTAATTTTTTGGCCATTGAGGGGTATTTTGGTCAATTCACACGGTGGCAAAGTTGAAATAAAATGGGCTGAAAATAGAGGTGTCGCGCTGTGATTGGCCCAATATTTTTTTTTCTTTTATTTTTTTTAAATTTGGACACGTGTCGCCATTTGAATGAAGGGTCTTTTGGTCATTTCCAGGGCGCGTGTGCGGCACGCGCCGACACACGCGCGTTAGGCCAGGCCAATTTTTTTTTTGTTTTTTGTTTGGACACGTGGCGTGCTCCCACTGGCTGGTTTAATTTTGGATTTTTATTTTTCACCCATTTCTTTCACCTTAATTATTTTATAATAAATTAATTTTTTTAAAAAAAAATTTTACACCAAAATTCATAATTTTTTTTCTCTTTAAATAGAGACTATTTCTATTTGATTTGGACACAGAAAAAAAACTCCTTTTTTTTAATATAAATTTCTTAATTATTCTTTGTTAATTTATCTTTTTAATTTTCCAATATATTTTTAGTCAAAATTAATTAAGGGTCAAGTTTTTTTTTATTATAAATGATAATGATAATAATAATAATTTTACTAATATAAGTTTTTTTTATTATAAAGTAATAGGGTATAGGATAATGAGTTGGAAGGGGTAATGTGGTTATTGGGTTTATTTTAGTTCGATACAATAAACATTATATTTATTTTATTTTTAAAAAATGAAATCATAGTAAATAAAGTATTAATAAAGACGAACATCGGGAAAGATGGTCATCATTTTTAAAATTTTGATTGAAGTGCATGTCAATATTCTAAGAAATATAGATAATAGAAATTGTTATTTTAAAAGAGGGTAAGGAAGAAGTGGGTTGGGTTTATGAGGGAGTGGATGGTTTGGGGAAATTATTTCCATTTAACTAAAATGGTCGTATTTTTAGGATTTTGATTTTTCTTCTCAAAATTAAATAAGATAAGTGTGATGAATGTGGGTTTCAGTTTCTATTTAATAAGTGAGATGGAGTAATATGGTTATTGTTTTACAAAATAATAATTTTAAATTTGTCAAAATAATTCATAAATTTATATATATATCCAAAAAATATTGCCACTTATTTTTATTATTTGTCAAAAATAAATAATATTTTTTATACAAAATAAAAAATATAATATTAAGATATTATTTATTTGTAAAAAAAAAATAGAAATTGGACTTGGGCCTTGGCCTTGGCTGGCCGTGGCCTTGCCTTGGCTGGCCGTGGCTCGGCCTTGGCCGGCTGGCCTTGGCCGGCCATGGCCTTGGGAGTTATCCCACATCGAAATGAAGGAAAAGTAATCAAAGGCTTGTGGCTTGGCCTTGGCCTTGCTTTGGCTCGGCCTTGGCCGGCCATGGGCTTGGCCGTGTGGCCTTGCCGCCTCCCTTGGGATGTTATCCCACATTGAAAGATTGGCCGTGTGGCCTTGCCGCCTCCCTTGGGATGTTATCCCACATTGAAAGAAAACCAAAAAAATCAAAGGCCTTAGCTCTATAAGTGAGTGATGCTGAGCATTTTATACCATACTTGGCCGTGATTTTGGGCATGGCCGGCCAGTGTCGTGGCCTTGCCATTTGCCTTGGCTGTGACTAAGCATTTTTTCAAAGAAAAGTGAACAGAATTTGTTAAAAATTTCATTAAAAGGACTAATTTGGAAATAAATAAAAAAGCTTTAGTTAACCGTTTTAACCGGATAAATCGTGTTAATCGTTTATAACCGTTCACCGGATAACCATAACCGTTAGTACACGGTTAACGGTTAGGTTACGGTTAATTGTTAACGATTTGTTTAACCGGCGGTTATAACCGTTTGGACACGTCTAATCGTATACAATTCAATTAATATATTCGAATACGAATCGAATACGAATATGAATACAAATTAAATTTTATATTCGAATACAAATCGAATATGATGGTATTCGATCCGATTCAATTCGGTTACCCCCCTAATTGTAATGAATGTGGGTTTTGATATATTTAATAAGTGAGATGGGGTAATATGGTTATTGTGTTTATTTTAGTTCGATATATCAAACAATTTATTTAATTTTTTTAAAAAATACTATTTGCAGCATAGTAAATAAAGTGTTAACAAATTTGTCGATTTTTCTATACGTCTTAAAATATTGTTTATTTATAAAGACGAATATCGGAAAAAATGACCATCATTTTTAAAAATTTGATTGAACGGTATGTCAATATTATAAGAAATAAAGATTGTATAAATTGATATTTTAAAAGAGGGAGATGAAGAAGTGGGGGTTTGGGGAATTTTTTTTTTCATTTAACGAAATTGTTAGTATTTTTATTTCTCTTCTAAAAATTAAATAAGTTAAATTGAAAATAAATATCATAATTATG
Organism: Adenophora triphylla var. japonica; assembly: GCA_022495995.1. NCBI lineage: Eukaryota > Viridiplantae > Streptophyta > Magnoliopsida > Asterales > Campanulaceae > Adenophora > Adenophora triphylla. Next base: position 118,182 of record JAFEMH010005659.1, read on the forward strand.
TTCATAATGAGTTAATGTACACAATTATGACATAATCTTTTTGATGTACGATCATAAGTTAATTGAAAGTTTTCATTTGAAAAAGAATGATATTAATTTTTATTAGATAATTGTACTATTCTTTTGATATGACCAAAACTTTTGTTTTTATTTACAAAAATCTCTTTATCTAAAAGAAATAAAATATCACCTTTCTTTTAACTAGATTTCCAATCTTCACATTTTTTTAATTGATTTCAATAACTTATTTCGTATTTGATAAACATGTTCGTGTGTTTTATTTAATTTTTTAAATGATAAAATACTACATAATTTTATATAAAGAAATGCATATTCCTTATAATTTTTTTTTATTTCTATTTTATTGTTTTCTAATTTTTATGTAATGACAATGTAATTTTTAAGCAAGTATTCCATAATGTATAAACGAATTGAGTTATTGGTTTATTTTAGTTCATTTTTTGTCTTTTGATTATATAGTAACGCTCCGTGCATCGCACGGGGGTCAATCTAGTGTTATATACAATTTACATTTGGGAGAAATGAACTGAATAAAATGAATTGGGAAAGTGGGTGCACACATCAGAAACTTTTCTAAGTGCACCCCCATTACAAAAATATAATTCATGATTAATGATCTTTACACGTTTTGATATAGACCATGTACTCACGCTCTTTGATTTACTTCGTTGGACGTTTGTCAACATAACTAAAATATAAGTTTTCGACACGAATATAGCGAAATAAATCAAAATATAGCGAAATAAATCAAAGAATTCGATATCAGATGCATAGCATTTTCATGCATTCAACTACAAATATCATTTCTCCACAAATCGGATAATTCCTTTGAGCACCAAATAATAAAATAATTTTATATAATTTATTCTCAAATTATTATATTTCAATTATACGTTGAATTGTTCATGTAAATTTATAATGGTTAATGCTTTTACACTGAATCATGATTTTTCTTTAAATGTGCTAAAACGAATATGTTTAAATATTATTTGTAACAAAATATATAATTGTGTTTTAATTGGAACAATTTTTTTTTTTTTTTTCTAATCGTTTGTCTTTGGGAAAATGACTTGTATAAAATGTTTCCTCATTCGGTGTTTTGTAATTAAAGAAAATAAGTTTATGGAATTGATTTTCTGTTCTCAGTCCAGGTTAGGCATGTCGATTTTCATTTGTTACATGTTCATTGTTCATTCGCTCGATTCGACTCGTTAATTATTCGATCTGACTTGTTAATATAGTCGGGTTGTTATGAGTCGGCCCGCTTAACCCGTTAAGTTCGTGAGTTGACCCGTGTAACTGACCTGTTTACCCGTGACCTAAATGTGTCGAAATCATAACAATAATAAGTCATGAAAGAAAAATTAATGATTCAACCCGCCAACCCACTTATCCGATTTTTTTAACACACAAATTAAACGTAAAATCTAGGGAGAAACGCGTTTCTCCATAAGTTATGGAGAAACGGGTTACGGGTATCCAGAACCTTTTGAAAGGATATCCAGAAACTTTTTGTATTGGTCATGTCCTTGTTTCATGGTTACTTCTGGATATCAGTCTCAAAGGTTCTGGATATCCAGAACCCTTTGAAAGGATATCCAGAAGCTTATGAAAGTGATATCCAGAAACCTTCAAAATGATATCCAGAAACTTTCAAAATGTTTCTGGATATTCATTTGATGGTTTCTGGATATACATTTGAATTTGAAGGTTTCTGGATATCCAGAAACCTTCAAAATGAATATCCAGAAACTTTCAAAATGTTTCTGGATATTCATTTGATGGTTTCTGGATATACATTTGAAGGTTTCTGGATATCCAGAAACCTTCAATAAGCAATTTCTGGTCTTGGCCTTGGATTTGGCTTCAAATCTATTTTTTCTGGATATCCGCCCAAAGGCTTCTGGATATCCGTTCCAAAGCTTCTGGATATCCAGAACCCTTTGAGACTGATATCCAGAAATTTTCTTCTGGTTATCAAATGTATAGCTTCTGGCTATTAAAAATGCGTTTCTCCATAGTTATGGAGAAACGAGTTTCTCAGCAGACCTACTCCAAATTAAATGGATTGTAACAATTTTACTCGCCATTATCCAACTCGACTAGCTCGTTTATTTGACGGGTGTAGTCCAGGTAAGACACTAAGACCTAGGGATGGCCAAACCGGATCGGAACCGGATCGGAACCGGAAAATCGGACTGGAACCGGCCCGGAAAAGCCCGGAACCGCCATGAACCGGGGAGAAAACCGGAATCGGGGTAACCGGAACTGGTTTGGAGGCGGGCCGGTTAAGGTTCACCAAAATGGTGAACCGGACCGGAAAAAGCCCGAAACCGGACGAAAATTTGCTGTTTTTCAATAGAACCGGTCCGGAACCGGACCGGAAAAGCCCGGAACCGGACCAAACCCGTGAGAAAACCGGAACCGGATAACCGGAACCGTGAGAAAAGCGGGCCGGTTAAGGTTCACCTCCTCGCCGAACCGAAACCGGCGATTCAAGGCCCGAAACCGAAACCGGACCGGATTTGACCATCCCTACTAAGACCTTTTTGCAATGAGCACTACATCAGGGGCAGTACTTTTCTGAACTACGTCAAGAAGGGTTGTACATTCAATTTATGTACAACAATTTTATACAATTTTACTCCATTCATTCTAAAAAAACAAATTCTAATTTGACAAATTAATAATTTATGACATAGTATATTTTATTTATTTATATCTTGTTCAAATTATACTATAAATATTTATATTTTTACAAATAATTTTTTATTTTGCACAATCAAAAAATGAAAAATATAACCTTATCAATGAATTCATTCAATAATTTTATTAATGTTTTTTATTCCCACAACACATTTTGGTTCCGTTATAGTACTTCTCGGTCCTTGAAAACTAGTCTCATTTTATTTTGATGGTCAAATCAATTCAATTTTTATCAAAATTTTACAAGAATTTGATTATCTTCTTGAAATTTTAAAACTTGTTATTGATAATATTCTTTATAGTGCATCAATAACTTTTTAGAATTGTATTTTTCGGAAGTCATTTTCGTAGCAATCTCTGAAGATATACCAAACAATCAAAAATGAATTAAATATTTTCCTAAAGTCATTTTCTGGAAGTTGTTTTTCGTGAAACAAATGGAATCTAATTTCATATTTAATTGTTTAACTATTTTTTATTTGAAAAAACATACTCCCTCCGTCTCATAGATTTATGGACTTTTGGGTTTTGCACGGGGATTAAGGAGGAAATATTATATTGAAAGTGTTCTGAGTGTGAAAATAAAATAGGAGAGAGAATGAGTGGAGAGAATAGTAAATTATAATGGTGATGTGAGTATTAAAATAATGTAGGAGAGAGAATGAGTGGAGGGAATAGTAAAGATTCCTTTCCATTTAGGGAAAGTTAGATATTATTGTGGGACGCCCAAAATAGAAAGTTTACATATTATTGTGGGGCGGAGGGAGTACTTCCAAACATGAGTAAGAGTTGGCCTTGTATCCCAAATCTTACTAACCGGCTTGAAGATGAGCTTGATAAAAATAAAATAAAAAACATTTGACCCTTCATATGTGACATTTTATTACTATATTTGAGATGGTTTGAGCAATGTTCTAAAAAGCGTTAGGCGGATGTTAGGCGGCGGAGCCGGGCCTAGCGTCTAGGCGGGGACTAGTCGGGATTAATCGGGATTAGTTGGGACCTAGACGGGGCTTAAAACTAGGCGTTGGAGAGGGGCCTAGGCGCCCTTAGGCGGGGCCTAGGCGCCCTTAGGCGGGATCTTTTAGAACAATGGGTTTGAGTATTATTTGATTGTTTGAGTTCATGCTCTAATTATTGAATAGATATTAGATGCAAGCTTATTTTGCATGATATATAGGAAGTGGAAAAATCATTTATTAGGCATGCAGATACGATTCTAATGTTGTTTGACAATAAATATAAAAAATGTAAGAAGATTATGGGATGAATAGGGTCTTTGATTTATATTAAATTGCATTAGTTTGGAAAATTGTTTTAGCAATGAAATATTGGAGGAAATTAAGACAAATTATTTTGTTTTGTGCTTCGCCACTAAATTACAGTTTTCAAAAATATAGAGTTGTTTAAAAAAAGTCTATGTAACTAGTAAGTATACCATATATCAATTGAGTTAATGTTCAAGTCAAAACTCGGGAAATATTGTTCATTAAAATATTGTATCGCCGGAGCATAGTCTTGAAAAAGATTGAATAAGCACCTATCGTTCTCTATGCTAACAACACGTTTAAATCAACGGATAAGCTCAGAAAAGCTGCAAAGCTTATAGAAAAAAATTATTTTTCACTTAAAAAAACAATATTTTCTCATGACGATAGTCGAGCCCTCACAAGAACTCCGACTCCAAAAAAATATATAAAACTGAATCATTACACTTTTGAGTCCAACATATTTGCAGGGTCATAAATACTTTGTCGGGGTTGAAAAACCGTTGAAACGGTTGAAAAATCGTCTATTAATCATTCACGACAGTTATTGTTACGATTACAATACTTGCACACATTAAGTGGTGTGGATGTTCAAAAACAATTGTTACCGTTCTTGTGACGGTCCCAACCGTAAAATAATACTTTCATGATTGTATTAAATGTAATATTAAATAAGAATATATAAGAATTTAAACATTTGTATCGGTCTAAAATTGTATCATTTCGTTGAATTCTTACACAGTTTTGGAAACCAAATAAGTGGTCCATCTCAATTTTTAATATAATTACCAAAACATAATATGGATCATTAATAAACAAACTATAGAATGTCATGAAATCAAATAAATTTACTAATACCATTTTTTCATTTAGACCAAATATTCAAAATATTTATATTACAAAATCTACACGATATCACCATACTACTATAAGTAGTCTTAAACATTTTGCAGCAAGTTAAGAGACATCATCATGTCAATAAAACAAGTTGTTTGAGAAGTTCAATCTGCTCTTCGAAAAAGTGGAAAGGTAAGTGAAGATTTGGGAACCGAGAGAATTCTCAAGGCTTACATTTGCACTAAAAGGAATACGGAGAAAGAAATTAGAAAGTCTTTGACGAGTCTAAATCATGCCCGTGATAATATCAAGAAAGTCTGTGTTTTTCTTTTAATGGATTCTCATGAACTCTGCCTCTCTGCTTTTGCATGATGAAATGAGAGAATCAAGTTTGAGGACATCTTCTATTCTTCAGTCAGTCGTATTGCATATGTTAGTGCCAGTTTCTTTGAAGACGAAACATAGTAGAAAATGGTCGTTGGTTTTGAAGTTTCTTCAGAAAGGGTTAGTTAAAAAAGAATGTAAAAAGGACTACTTGAATGAGCTGGAGGAGGTTGAGGTTGAATTGAGCAACTTGTTATGTTTCGAACATGGTGAAGAAAGAAGCAAGGTCTTGTAACTGTTGAAGTAAGAAACATGTGTCATATTGTTCAAACTGCAGAAAGAATCCATCTGTCTGAAGTTCTCAACATTTTCTTGAAGTTTGAGGTTTAATTTTTCGGCCATTGTAAAGATCAATAAGTGGAAAACTACCTTTCAAAATTACCGATCAGAGGAAGCACATAGAAGTCAGCATCTAGGGATCATGAAGCGGACATGGCTAAAACATAATCGTTGCGCCAAATTATTTAACATGTGGGAGGAATGAACTGAAAGATATACTGAATATGGAAAGTGGGTGCACATCAGATTCAGATGCACAGCATTTTCATGAATTCAACTTCACATATCAATTCTCCACAAATCGGGCAATTCCTTTGTGCACTAAATAATATAATATTGTTATATTATTTATTTTCAAATTATTATTTTTCAAGTATATGTTGATTTGTTCATGTAAATTTATAATTGTTAATGCTTTTAATTTGATTCATAATTTTACTTTAAATGTGCAAAAAAAAAAATTGTATTTTAATTGAAACAAAATATTCATATTTTTTTCAACAACCTTTTTACACGATGACATATGAGGATTCATGTTAGTCAACCCCAAATTATTTTGGGACTAAGGCTTTGTTATTGTTGTTGTTGTAATTGAAACAAAATATTCATATTTTTATTCGATCAAAAAAAAAAAAAAAAAGTTTGACTGAGATAGTTTGAGTTCATGCTCTAATGATTGGATAGAGTTGTTTTCATGCTATATTGGAAGTGGTAAAATCAGTTATTAGGTATGAACATAATGCACATAAGATTCTAATGTTGTTTTGCAGTAAATATGAAAATGCAAAAATGGGACGAACAGAATCTTGATTTACATTTATTGCATTAGTTTGAAATCGTTAATTTATCAATGAAATATTGGAGAAAATTAAGACAAGTTCGCCACTTATTTGAGAATCTCCATGTAACAAATAAGTATACCACGTAACAATTGAGTTAATGTTTTGGCAAATAAAATCCTCTTCAAATTGCTGATGGAAATAAGATATTTTTCTGAAGATAGGGTTATATTGGCGGCAAAAAGTTCTTTATCATAGGCAGTTAATCGCAATTGCAAAAAAGTTCATATTGTTAAAAACCTTTCCGGAGCACATGTTATGTAGCATCTTCGCCCTCACATTCATATGCCAAATGCATATAACCTTCATGACTGGCTTCTAAATTTGTTAGTACTACGCGACGCCGAGAAGACGTATTAACCATGTGTGCCATTATTATTTGAAAATTAGTTAAACAATTAAAAAACAATGTATGTTTACGTTGGGTTTCCTATAAACATCCAATAGACACATGACAAGTGTCCCTTTTCATTTAAATTTAATGAAAAAAACTAATACATAATTATTGTATCAATAAAATTATTTGTTAATATTTGTAACTGAATATATAAATTATCATTCATAGTACATTTTTAGAGTTAAAAAAAAAAAGTCTAAATTTACTCTTGATTAATAGTAAATTTGATTTTTTTTTTTTTTGATATTTATATTGAAACGGATGAGGAAGTAATAAAAACGAGTTTAGAAATAAATAATATAGTGTGATATAGTAAAAAAAGTAGGAAAGAGAAAATGATAACTTTTGTCATGATGAACGTAGTCGTGGTGAATGATAATTTTTTTTTTTTAAGAGCATTTACAATGAAAGCTTTTTGAGAGCTTCTTATTCTTATGAAAAAGCTCTAGAGAGCTTTTTACCATTGTGAAAATGATGAAAGAGCTCCTTAGAGCATCCACAATGGTAAAGCTCTCTAGATAGCTTTTTTTATATTTTCTATGAGCCACATCATTATAATTCAAAACTTAAAAACTTCAAGCACTTTTTCACAATAGTAAAACTCCTATTTCAACTTTTTTTATGGGCTTCATATGTAAAAAAGAGTGAATGACTTGCATAGAAAATGTGTAGCATTAATGATAAAAAGCTAAAAAGCTAGCTCTTTGTAGAAAGAGCTACTCCTTACTAAAGAGCTCTTTCATCATTTTCACAATGGTAAAAAGCTTTCTAGAGCTTTTTCATAAGAATAAGGAGTTCTCAAAAAGCTCCCATTGTGGATGCTCTTAGTAAGGAGTAGCTCTTTCTATAAATAGCTAGCTTTTTAGCTTTTTATCATTAATGTTACACATTTTTTATGCAAGTCATTCACTCTTTTTTACATATGGGACCCATAAAAAAGTTGAAAGAGAAGTTTTATCATTGTGAAAAAGTGTTTGAGATTTTTAAGTTTTGAATTATAATAATGTGGTTCATAAAAAATATAAAAAAAATTATCTAAAAAGCTTTACCACTGTGAATGTTCTAAGAGTCATTAAATTTACAACCTTAATTCGCGTGTTCGGATTGAATTCTTAACTTGACAAGTTCATGCTCTAATCATATACTTGAGCCTCCCCAACATCTGGTCTGGACAAGTGGACATGAAACGTCAGCCCCCAGCATCATGTTTCCACTCTAATCCTTTTAATTTTCTTTAATCACATTCACGTGCATTTTTTTTTTTTTTTACTTTTATTTTAAGTCCGTATCATATATAATATCGCAGATTACTTGTCGTAGAAAATATGTTTCACTTATATTGTGTGTGCCATTGTAAAATTATACTCCCTCCGTCCTCAAATGTTTGTTCCATTTGACTTTTTTGTTGAACTTTGACCACAAATTTATGAGAGATTAATCATGTTCATGAACATAATTAAATTTTCATATATTTGTGGTCAAAGTTCAACAAAAAAGTCAAATGGGACAAACATTTTGGGGCGGAGGGAGTATTAAAACTATTTTCTTATTTTAAAACATACTCCCTCCGTCCCGCTAATATCCGCACTAACACTGTTTGCGCGGAAATTAAGGAATATGATATTTTAATAAAATGTTGTGAGTGTAAAAGTAAAATAGGAGAGAGAATGAGTGGAGGGAATAGTAAATTATAATGGTGTTGTGAGTATTAAAATAATGTAGGAGAGATAATGAGTGGAGTAGGGTGAATATTTTATTAATATAAAGTTTCCTTTTTGGGAGTGTGCGGTTTGTAATGGGACGCCCAAAAAAGAAAATGTGCGGTTTGTAGCAGGACGGAGGGAGTAATTTATTTTGAGACAAATACAACAACATTACCCATGGTGGAGTAAATGGGGGTTACATTTATTTACATGTACGCATTCTTGTACCTGTATTAAAGCACATATATGCCATTTTCAAATGAATTACTATGAAAATTGAGTCAAAAATCGCACATTGCTACTTAATAAAAAAGAAGCTTATAATAATGCTAAAAGAACAAAATACGACACTTATTATAGATGGATGTGTAATTTTAAACACTAATAAATGTGAGATGACAAGTTAATGATATTTTGGAACAAGTATGGTGGAGAGTGTCCTTGAAATTAGGCACATTCCACGCCAACATATTTCAAACTTGAATTTGTAATGTTAATTAAGAATTAGATATTTGATGTATGATTGATGATTTATGTCTCTTTGTTGAACTCAATGGTTAGGTGTAGTTCCAATTTCTAAATTCATGACTAACTATGCCTTTGTCAATTTGGTTCCCTCCATTCTTGGTATATATTTGACTCTTCATTAATGTAGGGAGTATTTCATTTTCATTTTTTCTAAGGTTGCAATTGTGTCGTAAGAGTCAATCTCCTTTTTTATAATTTATAAGAACAACGTCAGTATCACTTTATGAGAAGCATGACGTCCAATTATTCCAAGTTACTCATATTATGAGAAGATAACCAAAAACACCATTAGTCAAATACTCCTACTTAACATTTTTCATTAAGCACTCCCTCCGTTCCACGAAAATATGTACTTTTTGGCTTGATGCGAAAATTAAGATAAAAGGTGAAAAAGGTGATGTGTTATGAGTATAGATGGTTGGGTAGGAGAGAGAAAGTGGAGTAAGTGGGTAATGGTTGTGAGTAGAGAGAAGTGGGTTCCATTTTCATTTTGTGAAAGTGCAGATTATTATGGGACGTTCAAAATAAATCTTTTTGCAAATTATCGGAACGGAGGGAGCACGTGTAAACTCAAATCAAACTTATGGATACACAAATGGGTCCTACTATTTACACATTTTTTTTATATTAAAATAATGTGTAAAAAATCTAGAAGTACTAAAAACCTAATTAAGAGTATGAAAAATTGTGTGAGTTAGTCATTATTGAAGACCTCGTTTTTTTGGTTTTCTTACTTTTCATCCTAATCTCCTAATAATTATATAGTCTTCATATCTAACTAGACTTTATTATACTAATATGAAAGTTAGGCTGATCTACTTACTTAATTACCTTAATATTATGATATTTTTAGTTATAATTATATTTTAATTTATAAATTTTCTTTCGATTAATTTTAATATAGTTCTGTATAAAATTAATTTATATTATAAATATTTATCTATATAAATTTATAATACTAATATCTAAATTAAAGAAATTAAGAGATTTATATAATTAAAACATCTGGAATAAGTCAACAGACTAGGTTAATTTATTTCATATCTTCGATTCGGCCAGTACAACAAATTCAACAGTACAATTAAAATATAAATATTTTTGTTAATTAGTACATTAATTTGATTCAAATATTATGGAGTAGCCCATGTAGTTGCACAATTATGTTTGAAATATGTCAACTATGGCTTGAGAGTATGCATCGAGCACACTCTTATCTTTGTTACTTGGTTGTGATGGTTACTGTTATCATGTCTGATTGCGAAAACAACATGTTAATACAATTATGATGAACTAGATTGAAAGGGAAGGTGTGTCATACTATTTGCAATGCTTAGAATATGAAATATCACATTGATTTTACGTCGAAGCAATCGGGTTATTAAGAACAATATTTGGGTGAAAAATTAAAATATATATATATATATATATATATATATATATATATATATATATATATATATATATATATATATATACTTCCTCCGTCCCATAACAAGCGACGCGAGCTTACCGTTTTCGCACGGAAATTAAAGAAAAAGTGAAAAGGTTGATGTGTTGTGAGTGTAGATAGTTGAGTAGGAGAGAGAATGAGTGGAGAGAATAGTAAATTATAATGGTGTTGTGAGTATTATAATAATGTAGGAGAGAGAATGAGTGGAGGAAATAGTAAAGATTCTTTTTCATTTTAGGAAGTGTGACTTATCAGTGAGACGCCCAAAATGGCAAAATGTGTCGCTTGTTTTGGGACGGAGGGAGTATATACTAGCACATGCCCGTGTCCAAGGCCACGTGAGTGTTTTTTTTTCTATTTTCTTTTAATTTAAAAAAAAAATTTAAAGGGCAAATATGTCGCACGACATACTATTTTTTTTTTTTTTTAATGTGGAGCTCTTTTTACAAAAATTCAAATTTTAGGAGGGAAAAGTTATTTTGAAAATTAATGCCATGTATGTCGCACGACATAAGTAATTTTTTTTTAAGGGCAAAACGGGAAAGGAAGTGAATAGTGAGGGCAAAATGGTAACTTCCGCGGGTGGAACTGTTCATAGAACTGTTCACACCCCGGTTGGATTTATACTATAGATTTTTTTTTTAAGGACAAAACGGGAAAGGAAGTTAATAGTGAGGGCAAAATGGTAACTTCCGCGGGTGGAACTGTTCATAGAACTGTTCACACCCCGGTTGAATTTATACTATAGATATGTATATGGGTTTTGTTAGGATACCCACTATAGGAGTATCCTAACAAGTGATCCATTATTTTTAGGACAAAAATGTTCATCATTTCTCAAAGCAATCATATGTATGATGGGAACAAAATTGTAATCATCGAGAGAGAGAGAGAGAGAGAAAGTTAGTATTAAATAAGAGATAGAGAGTGAGAGAGAGAGAGAGAGAGAGAGTTAGTATTAAATAAGAGAGAGATAGACTCTCTCTCTCTTTAATGTTTACAATTTTGTCCCCATCATATATATGCTTGCTTTAAAAAATGAGGGACATTTTTGTTCAAAAATAATGGGTCACTTGTTAGGATACTCCTATGGTGGGTATCCTAACAAAATTCTATATATATATATATATATATATATATATATATAGATATATATATATATATATATATTCCCTATGTTCCATATCAAGAGTCATACTAAGAGTTTGCATGTTTATTAAGAAAACATTACGAAATGAGAAAACATGTGTAAGTGAGTTGAGGGCATAATTGTTCAAAATAAGACAAAAACACTACTTTTATAAGCTTGGATAAAAAGCCTATCAATGAAATTATAAACGTTTTATAAGGAAATTTTTCAAAATTTATAGTATTGTTGGATTAATAAACTAAGTATTTCAGAAATTAGAAAAAAAAAAAAAAAGAAGAATGCAATTAATTAGTTTTAGTAGAGGAGTTAGGGTCTAGTAGATGATAGGATTTGAAGTTCAAATCCCAAAATTAACAAAGACCTAGAAAAATATTAATGGATCACTTTTATCTAGAAATACATTGTGCAAATAGAATTTACATTGTGCAAATAGAAATACCATTTTCAATTATATTTGGGAGCATTTAACATGTTCATAATCAATTGATAATTGAAATTAAAAGCTCCCCAAAAAATTAATTTACTAATCTATTAGGTACAGTACCTAATACTATGACGGCAAGCCGTCCATTTCCTAGGTTAATTTGTAGTCTTACTTTGACCTCATCATTAATATTTTTTTTTCCAATATTAGGCCTGTCTCACTGAAAGGTGACTAACTTTGAATATTATCACCAGTCCGCATGTCACCTATGCTCTGTTTCTTTTCCTCACAAAGTCTCGCTCTCTCTCTCTCTCTCTCTCTCTCTCATCTCTTTCCTCAATAATCTCTCTCTTAAAAAGGTCACACAAATTGCGACTTTATAAGTTGACAAAAAACGCACTAATATTTTCAATCTCTCTCTCCCTCTTTATGTAAATCCCATTACCAACTAAGAAAATAAATGTCTGATTCTTCTTCATCAACTTGGTACCACACCTATTTAAAGCTCCGATTCTTTACCCGAATCCGACGCTTCCTCCGGCACAAATCCAACAACCAATACTTACCCTCCTCCGCTCACAACCTCCAATCCCCAGACGTTTCCAACATTACGAAGACGATCATCGAAATTAACGATTCGAAGAAGATCATTGTGGAAAATAATATGGAGGTGGTGGTGGCCGGAGAAAGAGGTAGTGGTGATAATTGGATGGTGGATTTGCAGAGAGCTGTTAAGAGACTTCACTTTGGGAGCTGGGAGGATAAAGAGATGGCGGCAATTGTGATTAAGGGGCTCGCCGGAGTAGAGGATGTTAAGAGGAGGAAATTGATGGCGGAGCTCGGTGTTATTCCGCCGTTAGTGGCGATGGTCGGGTCGGATTTATTCACACGGAGGAGGTTGGCTGTGCAAGCGTTACTTGAGCTTGCTAATGGCACGTGCACGTAAGCTAAATTTTTTATTTTTTCAAGTTTTTTTTTTCTATTTGATCTTATTCTTCTAATTAATTGATCTTTTAGGTTTGTATGGTCACTTTATTGAAATATGGTATTTTCTTTGTTTCGATTTAATATTGTTAGTTTGAATTGACATGAAAATTGAGAAAAATTAAATATTATGAGTATAAAAAGTAAAATATAAGAGAGAAAGTGTGCATAGAATTTTTATTGTAAGAATGACAAATGAATTTCATATCTATTTTAGGTAATAAAACAACTAAAAATCTTAAACTATAACACATACTAAAAAAAAAAAGTAAAAACTTTAAAGTGTGAACAATATAACACCTAGAAGCATAATGTTCATTTTTATTATTGATCAAGAATAAAAATATATAATTATTTTGAAATCAATGTTATACAATTATAAAAATAATAAGCAACATACAAATAAGTAAAATATATTTATTGAAAATATTGATAAGCTAAATGTGACACTTGAACAAATAGAAAAAGTATATTGCAATGCATTTTTTTTTAGTTAAATGAATACTTAAATGTAAGAAAATTAAATTATTAGTGAGACATAAATGGATTATAGTTATATTTATGATAATGCATTTATTAAAAAATTGGAAAAAAATATTAATAAATTCGAGATTTTAATTGGTTTAATAATAGTCCTCTTATTAATTAAAAAAAAAAAATAGTGTGGGCTTTCATCATGTAGTGGTGACGTGGAAATATTATAATGGAAGGATAACTAAATGGCAAATGGGTTCAAACTAACGTGGAGCGGTGGAGTCCGGTGGCCGACTTTGACTTTAATGAAGAGGAGAGTGGGCGCACGTGAGAGTTTGTTATAGTAAATCCGCCCCTGCTTATGGGTTCTGCCCCATTATAAATAAAAGGCACAAAAACTCAATTTTGTTGTTTCATTACAAAAGAAAGAAGTCAAAAAATGGAAAGTTTTTAGTATTTGTTTATTTATGGGACCTACTTGCAATACTCGCATTATCTATCCATTTATTATTATCTACCTCTTTCATATCTCACTTTTCATACACTCACACCACTTACTCCTCTATACGCTTTTCTTAATTTTTATGTCAATCTATTTTGTGTCTTTTATAATGGGACGGAAGAAAGGAGTATATACCCCCTCCGCTCGCTCGACTTAGGATTTTGATCAAATTGAATTAACTTTGATCAAGTAATTTAAATAAAAAATAATTATTATAATAAAAATTTATAAATTGTTATTGAAAGTAGTATTAATTGTGATACAATAACAAATTTAAAATTTTTATTAGAATAATTACTTTTTATTTAAATTACTTGATAAAAGTGTTATCAAATTTATCAAAATAGTAAGTCTAGTGGGAAAGAGGGAGTAGCTTGGAACAAATTGTTGAGATCTAATTGAATCAATACTCATTTGAAAACAAACCAACTGAAAACTACATTTCTTGACCTTAGCTCTTAAACTCAGATCCAATTTCAAATCTTATTGACTTCTCACCTCATAATGTTATTATTAATTCCATTGGGTTGGCTCTTTTGGGCCCACTACCTTATTCAAACATTTTCCCAAGTACTTTATGCCATTTGGTTCTTCAATGCCCCTTAATTATTCAAGTCCCTAATATTTTCTTATTTAATTTTCAAATGATTTTCTTTTGTTACCTATTTCTAATTTTGTTGTCATGTCTAATTTTCAGGAACAAAGCTCTCATGGTAGAGGCAGGAATCTTATCAAAATTACCCGAAAACATCGGTGTGTACGAGGAATCAACCAAACATGAACTTGCACAACTTGTCATGTCCCTATCTTCCTTAGCAAACAACCAATTTCCTTTGAATACATCCCAAATTCTTCCCTTTGTGCTCTCCATTCTAGAATCGGATTCGAGCATTGACACGAAAGAGTTATGTTTGGGTACATTGTATAATCTATCCACCATGTTAGACAATGCAGGATGTTTGGCTACTCATGGATTAGTAAATACCCTCTTGAGATTATCTTCGGTCAATGAAACATCCGAAAAAGCCCTTGCAATACTAGGGAATTTGGTGGTCACCTTGATGGGAAAGAAAGCTTTGGAAGGTAATTCAATGGTGCCGGAAAGCTTGATAGAGATTATGGCAATGGAGGACAAACCGAAATTACAGGAGTTATCGGCTTATATTTTGATGATTTTAGCTCATCAAAGCTCTTTGCAAAGAGTTAAAATGGCTAAGGCAGGGATTGTACATGTTCTACTTGAAGTAGCCTTGTTGGGAAGCCTATTGGCTCAGAAAAGGGCATTGAAATTACTACAATGGTTTAAGGATGAGCAACAAACGAGAATGGGGCCTCATTCGGGCCCAATAACTAGGAGGTTATCAATTGGTTCGCCAGTAACTCGAGAGACAATTATTGAAGGAAAGCAGATGATGAAGAGGATGGTGAAACAAAGTTTGAATAAGAATATGGAAACAATCACTCGTCGTGCCAATGGGGTGGATGAAGATTCTAGCTCTAAGCTAAAGTTCTTGGTTATTAATTCAAGTTCAAAAAGCTTGCCTTACTAGATAGACTTGGAAGTGCACCACTTGTGTAGTTACTTAATTTAGTTGTACATTTCAAAAGATTTCTTCTTCTTACAAGGGGATTATACATTGTAGGCTTTAAAATACAGGAAATATACAAATAGTTGTGACAATTTCTGGCCTTGCAGGCTTGCAGTTACATGACAAGCTATAATCCCAAAAAAAAAAAAAAACAAAATATAAACTCCATAAGAGAAACATATTCAGATTCATTGTTCACTATGTGATATTGGACACTGTTATTTGGCATATTTCAAGGGTGGCCACCAAATATTTAACTGATATTAATAAAGGACACCCTACATTCAAATTATATATTAGGCCAGATTTCAATCTTTAAGTTATCCCATTTCTTGACCTCTGTCAATTCTCTCTTAAATTAATGTAAAATTTCTATTTTACTATAACGTTTGATCATGTGATATGCAATGCTAGAGTCTACTAGAGACACAAAAGAAGTTTATAAAAATATGGATATAAAATAAGGTGACGATATTTTATTGTTTATATCAATTATGAACCCGTCACACTTTAATTAAAAGTACTAACGAAATCATAACACATCATGAATAAAATCAAATTTTGTGAACTTTTTTTATGACTTTAGTATTACTTTACATGCATGCAGTAGGAGAAATGTTAAGGAAGAGATGAGATGAGATATTTATGAAAACATTTTTGTGGGGGTTGGGTGTGCTTACAATTTTGGGTGTTTATAACAACCATCGAAATAGGGAATTACTACGGTAAATCTTTATAAATTAATAATGGCAAGTCCGGTGAAATTTATTAATTTATAGGGTTATTTATTTATTGATAAATTGATAATTATTATTTTTTTAAAAAAAAAAAAAAGCCGTTTCAGCGAATTTCAAATTTTCTTATAAACTAAATTCAATATATGTACATAAAGTTGAAAGACATTAGAAGTTGTCTATAACTTCGAATTCATTGTACACAAAATTTAAACTTTTAAAAGAAAATATATAATTAGAGTCATAGTTTCATTATATTTTAATAATTATTTTTTCAATTTCTAAGAATTATTAATTTATGATTTATGTGGGACCTAAAATTTGTTGGACTTTTGGTAGGCTTCTTTAAGACTTAACAGAAAAACTGACGGAGAATGTAACGGAGATTGAAAACAAACAAAATTAAGTCGAGTCTTGTATTAAATACAATCTCCGTAAGAAGTAATTGCCCCGCACAGGTGCTTACGATTTTGATGGCAATTTTCTAGTAAGATGAAACGACTTTTAAGTAAATGATAGGAGCACTCCAAATCAAATACTCTAACGAACAACACAATGTTTGCAACTTTGGACTTTGAAGGATTTGATGCAACAATATGCCAATGATTTGGATATGTTTATCTATCTTACTATAGGGTAGGGAGGCTCAAAATACTGTATCAATGTATTGAAATTCGGAGGGGAAGTATATAAGGAGAGTCAAAAGGTTTTGTGTCTTTTCCATTGAAAAGATGCAACTTTTCGAACAGCTGTGAAGGGCACGGCTCGTGCTCCTTGGCACGAGTCGTGACCACGACTCGTTCTCATGCATTCCACTCGTTCTGATCAGTTTTGAGCAAATGGCCATTAAAGTCCATTCGTGCTCACGACTCATGCTCAGAGTCCCCACTCGTTCTGATCACCAGAGTGCACAATTTCATCAGCCAAAACACAGTTTAACTCCAATTAAATCCAAACGATCTAATTGACCTTTTTAACCAACTCTCGTTAAGTCACAAAACTTTGTCATTAATTTCTCATTCACCCGGAAATGGTTTTTGAGACAATAAATGAGTTTCATAATCTACACTTAATGTAGAATACATTTTGTAACTTGCTTTGTTAACTATTTAACGAATTCCGTTAGGAAGTTAGGTCAACGTTAAGTCAAACTTAACTTTCGTTACCCATTTCCAACAATCCCCCACATGAATGACAATTAATGCATGAATGCAATTTCGTCCAAAGTTCCGGCAAACAATTATTACATCGGGATAGATAGCTTGTGGCCTTGAATCCTTCCTAGTGAAATATTATCGGATATACTAGCCATTTGGTAGCGAGTCGCTTTGAACCAGTGACTGTTGGATGTATACCAAGACAATAATACTCACATAATAACAGCTCTAACAATTGTTGTTCTCACGTTTTGTCCATTTCGGCCCTGGACCGTATCTCATTCATAAGCGTTCATTTAGAGGCGGCCAAATTACCTCTCGCTTATATAGGTGATTCTCACTATAAGGAGTATCATGCACTACTCCACCCGTAGGTATAGAAATCATTAAAAGTTTTCTCAACTTATCCTTACCACTACTGCATGTGCTTGTACTTGGATATTATGGGAATGAGTATTCAACATCTCCAGGTTAATAAACCGAGTTGTTGTTTCCAAGTAACTCTACTAGAACTTATAACTTGGTTGTCTCATTGAACCAAGGGCCTGGGATCTCCATTTCTCAAGGTTGAGTGTCCGCTATAAGTCCTTTTGTTGTGGGTTTTAAACCCATTCCCCTTAACAGACAATTTGATCTCCTATTCATACCCTTTGGTATACGGATCCGGTTTTTGACTTCACATTGCCAGTTGTGACAGTCTCATTTGAGATCAATTGTCTTATGGTAATATGTCAATGACCATTGAGTCTTGACTTACCACGATGTTCTACACCTTTTCCTATTTCTTCATTGTCGTCCACATGATGCCTTAGAGTCAAGTAGACACAAACTTATTCCACAAAGGAATATCTTCCAAGACCATTCAGCTTTTACTTTAGGTTTGTCTAATGATATCAACTCAGATTTCATATTGAATCGAGTTATACATATTATCTTGGAAGGAAATAATGACACTTTTACTTCAACTAATGTGAGTGTATTCTCAATTTGTGTTTAGTGTCGAACATTCAATCAGTATACTCTTTCCATACTATTGAATACCATAGGTATTGTAATCTTTAATCATAAGTATATCTTTAAGTACACCAAGTACTATGACTATACTATTCCGGTGATTGATTACAATTACAATTAGACTTTTAGTCTATCTAGAATGATCAGTCCCTTCGAGTGATCAAATTCTTCTATCGGTCAGTTTCTTCAAGTGGTTCTTATCTCTGTACCGTTGCGACTTCCCAAGTATTCAGTATCTCTAAGTGGTTTGACCTCCTTAGAGTCTACCTTTCAGGAATCTACTTTACAGAGATTACCTCTCAAGATTCTACCTTACTGGAGTAAACCTCTCAAGAATCTATTTGAACTTTCGAAGTACTTGTTCAAGATAATGGGATTGTGATAGAACTATTCCTTATGATGTTCTAGAAATCTTTATTTCTAATATGACATCGGCTAATCCCCTATCTTTCATGTCAAAGTTCTTCTTTAACATGTCTTTGGTATTCATGATCAATTCATGACTATTATTAGCATGTTATCCACGTAAGGACAGACTGTTAACAAATGATTCAGATGTTCCTTTAATGTAGACACATTTGTCACATTCATTAATCTTGAATCCATTTGATAACATAGTTCTATTGAACTTCTCATGCCACTGTTTAGTTGCTTGTTTTAGTCCATATGAATACACAAGTAGATCCAACACGGCTGTGCGACATAGAACGCTCTGTTGTGTCAATGGGATAATCTTGCATAAATCATCATGTCCTTTTGACAACTAGCCTGGCTTATACTTTTCAACAGATCCATCGGCTTTATACTTTCTTTTAAGAATCCATTTGCAACCTAATGGTTTGCAACTTGGAGAGAGATCTACCAATTCTCAAGTATTATTAAGCATTATGGATTCTATCTCACTGTTAATAACCTCTATCCGGAACAAATAATGCTTCCTTAACAGTTGCTGATTCGTTTTCCAACATAAATGATAGAAAATCAGGACCAAAAGACTTTTCCACTCTTGCCCTTTTACTACGTCTAAGTCCTTCATCTTCAACTTGAGATGGACCGTTTGTAGTCTAATATTTAAAGGTTTCATCATTGGCACATCTAGTTTTTGCAACCTAACGGTTAGCATAAGGAAGATCAACCATCTTCCTAATAGAGTAGGATGATTTTGTCCTTTAACTGTATCTTGGTTCTTCTTCTTTTTAAGAAAATCACTTACAGTTTCTATAAATTTTCTTATTAAAATTTATACATTTCCTATCATTTCTAGAAAGTATATTCTTAAATAATATAACGTGTCTTGCTTAAGTATTACTACTTTAGCCGAATACCCCCACAGTTTAGGTATTTATAAAACAGCTTACGAATACTTCAAATTCGTTAGGAGTTTTTATCATCAAATAACTTCCAAATATATGATGATCCATTCTTTTAACTGTTAACAGTTTAACAGTTTCTGTTAATACTAGAAGTTCATATCAATAGAACTTATGTATTTAGCTTGTACCCCCACATTTGAGGTGTACCTCCATATATCAAATATTTTATGAATATCCTAATTCATATTTAATATTTTCTTTTATGTGGAGTCATTTAATTGTAATAACCATGTTATCTCCTGACAACATAGTCATAACTATGTTCAAGTGAGGTCTCTTCAACCTTGGTCTCTTCAATCCTTTGCTTTCGAAGAATATCGCATTGCCAATGGAAACGTAATCCATGGTTTTGGGTCCTATCTTAACCTCTTTAGGTTTAGATATTTCTACCTTTGCTAGGTATACCCACATAAGACGGAACTTATCAATAAGGAGTTCAACATCTCCTTAAAAGTTCTATCTTTCCTTTTTCTGTGATTCAATTGATTTGAGTGTGTAAGGAGATTCGTTTGATAAATAAGTGTCAGCGTCCCAGCAATTATTTTTCAAACGATACTACATACTCTCCACCTATCACTTACGAAAATTCTTAATTGTGAATCACAAACCTTTTGTCTACTTAAAACTCTAAGGTTTCATCTTTACTTTTTCAAAAGATGTCCTTTGCATTATCGATTGCAATCAATAATAGAAGTAGTGAACTATCTATTTACTATCTCTGGTTTGAACTGATTTCTACAAAAGAAATCACAATTGATTTGCGAATCAAACTTCATCTTAGGTAGTAATTTTAAATTAACTCGTCGATTTAGTGAATTTAAATTTACACAACCTAATTGAACACGCCATAACAATTAGAACACTTCAAACCAAGTAAATAAAATTTGAAATTTTATTCTTCGCACTTAGGCGGATAAAACATTTACAATTCAAGTTAAGGAGTCCTTCAACAAGGTACCCTTTACTAACACAATAACCACATTTGGTCGGGTTAAACTTATCCCGATAGACTAAGTTGCTCGAAGTTCAATGGAACATTTCTATCTTCATTCACATTGGCTTGAAGAGGGTTTCCACCTTGGTTGTTGATTCTAGGATGTCGATATTCCCTAGCCACATGCCCGGGTTTGCCACAATTAAAACAACTACCTTTGAACTTCTTGGCGGTTGTAGTTCCCCTCTTTACTTTCCCGGTGTTCTTTCTCTTGTTTTCGGTACTTGCTTCGGCCAAGTTCACTTGCCGTCTTTTTGTCACTATACACATGGAATAGTGCATCTCGAGAAATTCCCAAAGTTCTCTTGCGGTCTTTATGCCACGACACACCTTGTATTGTGCATAATTCAAGCCATTAAGAATATAATTGCGACACAATAAATCGTTGTGATTCCATGTATCCAAAGCATTCTTTGCTTGGGGATCATCCTCTTTGGATACCAATGGTGGATATTCCCAAAGAAATCGCACCAATCTCAATGTTGTCAAGTAGACCCGACATTTTTACATTTGCCACCTCTTAAAATCCATCCCGGTAAGACTACCGGTCTTTCCGCATGCACGAACGCATGAGACGGAGGGGAGCATTAAGAGGTGCGACACTAGAAGATTGTACCGAGATACGGATTGAAGGAGGTTTCTCACCTTGTACCGAGTGAGATGGTGTAGTAGCGAGTGCAACATTGTTGAACGTTGCATCACCTTGAGGAGGAGGCGTTACAGTGCCTTGACTTGATGCGGTGGTGTCTTTCTCAGTTGCCATCTTGAATGTCTTAAGAAGCGTCAATTACTTCTTACGATTGTTGGACTTTTGGTAGGCTTCTTTAAGACTTAACAGAAAAACTGACGGAGAAAGTAACGGAGATTGAAAACAAACGAAATTAAGTCGAGTCTTGTATTAAATACAATCTTCGTAAGAAGTAATTGACCCGCACAGGTGCTTACGATTTTGATGGCAATCTTCTAGTAAGATAAAACGACTTTTAAGCAGTGTTCTAAAAGATCCCGCCTAAGGGCGCCTAGGCCCCGCCTAGGCGCTAGGCCCCTCTCCAACGCCTAATTCTAAGCCCCGCCTAGGTCCCAACTAATCCCGACTAATCCCGACTAGTCCCCGCCTAGGCGCTAGGCCCGGCTTCGCCGCCTAGCATCCGCCTAGTGCTTTTTAGAACCTTGCTTTTAAGTAAATGATAGGAGCACTCCAAATCAAATACTCTAACGAACAACACAATGTTTGCAACTTTGGACTTTGAAGAATTTGATGAATTTGATGCGGCAAATATGCGATGATTTGGATATGTTTATCTATCTTACTAGAGGGTAGGAGGCTCAAAATACCGTATCAATGTATTGAAATTCGGAGGAAAGTATATAAGGAGAGTCAGGTTTTGTGTCTTTTCCATTGAAAAGATGCAACTTTTCAGCAGTTTGTGAAGGGCACGACTCGTGCTCCTTGGCACGAGTCGTGACCACGACTCGTTCTCATGCATTCCACTCGTTCTGATCAGTTTTGAGCA
Source organism: Adenophora triphylla var. japonica (assembly GCA_022495995.1). Lineage (NCBI taxonomy): Eukaryota > Viridiplantae > Streptophyta > Magnoliopsida > Asterales > Campanulaceae > Adenophora > Adenophora triphylla. The sequence continues at coordinate 140,503 of JAFEMH010005659.1, forward strand.
AATGGCCATTAAAGTCCATTCGTGCTCACGACTCGTGCTCAGAGTCCCCACTCGTTCTGATCACTAGAGTGCACAATTTCATCAGCCAAAACACAGTTTAACTCCAATTAAATTCAAACGATCTAATTGACCTTTTTAACCAACTCTCGTTAAGTCACAAAACTTTGTCATTAATTTCTCATTCACCCGGAAATGGTTTTTGAGACAATAAATGAGTTTCATAATCTACACTTAATGTAGAATACATTTTGTAACTTGCTTCGTTAACTATTTAACGAATTCCGTTAGGAAGTTAGGTCAACGTTATGTCAAACTTAACTTTCGTTACCCATTTCCAACAAAATTATAAATGAGTCTCTCGAAAAATTATTATCTTATTATTTTATTAATTTTTTTCACTAATCCAAATTGAAACCGAACAAATTTATTAGCTTAGAAAATTTATTAATTTATCGAATATGGTACTAAAAATTAATGAGAGGTGTACTCCCTCTGTCCCAGTAATTATTTCATCATTTTAGGTTTGACACGTAAATTAAGGATGAAGAAAATGTTGTGAGTGTAATAGTAAAATAGGAAAGAGAATAAGTAGAGAAAATAGTAAATTTGAAAAGTGTTGTGAGTGTAATAGTGAAATAGGAAAGAGAATGAGTGGAAGAAATAATAAAGATTCTTTGCCAAAAAAAAGGTGAAACTATTAATGGGACGCCATTATTTTAAGTAAAAAGTGAAGTTATTAATGGTATTATATATAGCAGCACTCCGAAAACAACGACGCTCTCAGTCGGAGATTCGCCGGTTTATAGGTTTCGTTTCTCGTCCGCCATAGCCGCCTCCCAACATCAGATCTCTCCACTCTTATTATCATGGTAATTCTCTCTTAACCCGTTCAATATCCCCTTGAAATTGTGCCCATTTTCCTTGAACTCAATATTTCATCTTAATTCTGTCTCCCAATCATCACTGTTAATTTGATGTTTATATTCTTACGAAACCAGATCAGTACTCGAAAAGACTGTATCCCAATTCATTAATAGTACATCCGTTCCAAAATGAATGTCTGATTTTGTTTTTGATGTTTAATTTTCGTAATGCAAACAGATTATTGTATTAATTGATAGGGTTTGGGGGGTTTTTGGTTTATGGTTTCTGTGAAAAATCATTCTATTGCATGAACTTCTGAGATAGTCATACTGTTTCTAAGTTAAGTTCTAAAAAGAAGAAAGAAGGACTAGAATTAAATTGATGATGCATTCACGATTCTCCTCTTGTTCGAAAAATGTTAGCCATGTACTGATTTCTACTCTTGGGCAGCAGCAGCATTCTTGAGTAAAGGAATGGGAATCAATTATGTAACGTTAGAGAATAAATATATATCCATGCTTGTGTGCTCACTTGCATCTCCAGTAGAATATTATTCGGGTGGTAGATGAAGCAATAGGATGGAACATGAGGTAGTGATTGATTCAGATGAGTCTTAAGAATGATTGAGTCAAAGTGCACAATCAGTTACTGTTTATAATTTACTTCAAATTAATCTAACTTTTACTTTTTAAGTTTCTTTGGGCTCTCGAGTGAATGTAGCTCCTACATCATATATGCTAAAGAATATTTGACGTTTGTGCTATCTTTGGTTTTACATTTTTTTTTATGTATTTGATTGATAGGGTTTGCTGGATTTCTGGTTGTTTCAGGGTAAAATCATTCTTTTTTGAGGAGATTGTTTGAGACTTTCCTTTGTTATGTGTTAATGAATTTTCTGTCCTTGTTATTATGTTGCTTTTTACAGTGGTTAAGGCTTAAATTGACTAGGCACACCGTGCTTCAAATGATTGAAATTTATCCGGTCTAGGCCAACTAGTAGATGATTCTAGTTGTTTATTATGTCCTTATTAAGTTATTTTATCTAAAGCTTCCATGTTATCGATACAACGAAATGTTCCTTGGCTGGTTTGTATTCACTTCTGAGTTCTGAATATGGGTGTTCTCTTCGACAATAGACTGAGATTAGGAACTACTTCATATGTATTATCATTGAGAGTTACCCCATATTTTTCACTGTGAGAAGCAGAGATGATGTTGTCGGTGACTGAGGCAGTGTCCGGCGGATTCATTGCAGGGCTAGGGTTTAATAAAGTTTGGGGGTCTGATTTTAAGGATCATATTTGTCATGTGAACAGAAAGCATGGTATGGTGGAAAGTTTTTGAAAGCGATGGAACTGATTAAAGGGAAGGCGGGTGGGGATTATTGAAAGGGCAGGCGTGTGGGATAATTACACGTTTTTTCGGAGGAGAGGAAGATGGATGGGGGGGGGGGGGTATTTAAGAAGGGGAAATGTTGGGGAATAAGGGATGGGATATTTTGGGAAACAACTCATTTTTGGAGGTGTTCTTAGAATTTTGTGTGTGGGGGGGGGGGGGGGTCAACAATTCTCTTTCGAAAAAGGGGTTGTTTAGGTTTTTTTTCTCAGCATAAGAATCTTATCAAGTACTACTCCCTCCGTCCCAAAATGAATAAAGGGGCAAACCCCGGTGCGCCAAGCGCTCCCCACCAAGCGGGGGTTGGGAGAGGGAACCATTTAATAGAGCCTTTCCCCGACAATTGCCAAGAGGCTGTTCGCCAAGGTTCGAACCTGTGACCTTATGGTCACCAAAGGAGCAACTTAACCGTTGCGCCAAGGCTCGCCCTCCGTCCCAAAATGAATGTTCAAAAAAAATTGAAATTTACTCTTGATTAAGAGCAAATTTCAAAAAAAAATTGGACTTTCATTTGGGACGGAGGGAGTAAGAAAGATTGGTAAAGCGATAAGATTGTCTTCTTAGCTTTTGTGTTATGCTATGCTAGCTCTTCGGGCAATAGATGACTCCTTCCCCTTCTTGTAATTGTGAATTAAATATCTCCCTGATCAAAATTAACCTAGAAACATTGGAAGTGCTGATTTAAACAGATTGAGTATAGTACATCCGTGAAGATTTCTCTACTTAAATGCCCTGGAAGTTTAAAATTTGTTCCAATCTTCAAAGCAGAAAAGATTGAGAGGGCAAAGGCACTCTTAGTTATGCTCAGATGAATAACAGAACAAGCCTTAATTGAATACTTTGTTTGTTCTAACTCATCCAAACCATGACAAGGTAACCAACCATAATATTCAATGAGGGTGAAACACCATACTTATTTGAGAGACTTTACTTTCCGTCTTAAACGTAATAAGAGAAATAGACAAGTCATTGTCTTCACATATCAAACGTCTGTTGGTTAGTTTGATTTGTGATCCAAACTTCAGCAACAACATTAGTCTAGAGATTGGTAGAAGTGCAGCTGCCGCAATTAGGGCCAAAAGTGGTACTGGTACTCAATGGATTATAAGTTCTCTGCATGATTTTTTTTTGAGTTTGTAAGGTTAGTTACAATTTTGCATACACTTGCCTATTTTTGTTATGAACTTGGACCATGCCCTCCAAAAGGCCATGTGTAGTTTTATAAAAATCAATATCACAATTCTTAACCTCAAATTTCTGAGCTTGATGCCTAACCCTATAGTGGCCCTTGGCCCCTCGCGCCTCACGGTCAACCATGTTTTAGATTATACGTGAGTGAATGTAAACCAGAATGCTCAATAGCTCATTTTTATTCTATATCCAATTCCCAGCCGTGTCATGGATAGAGTACCGGATGCAAGTGTAAGAGTTGAGTTGTGGTTCTCTATTCCGACATTTACCATTAGATTGCCCTCCGCTCGACTTTTTTCTTACTTTTTGTTATTGAGTGAAAGTAGCCATCATGAAAACTGTTTTGTATATAGATTTCTTTGATAAACATAGATAACTTAAGTTTGTGCTTACTTTGCTTTTACTAGGTGCGCCTACAACCTGACCCGTTTCTCAATGAACTTACTAGCATGTTTGAACGCACCACAGAAAAAGGATCTGTTTGGGTTACTCTTAAACACTGTAAGTTCAGAATCATTTCTTTGTAGTTTGTCTGATATTTGTTCGGGCCAAAGTTAATGGAGGTATATGCTTTACAGCATCTGACAAGTCTAAGGCAAAGAGGAATAAGATGGTAACTGCTGGAGAAGAAATTGAATACAGGTGTCTTATTAGAGCCAACGATGGCAAAAAGACCATTTCCACGATGGTAACTTCGATAACCATATTTTCATGCCTTATTCTTTGAGTTTCATTGATAATTGTGTATATAAGCATGTTATATAGTTTGTTTTTAAAAAAAAAATCCACGTCACCTACACAAAGAGAGGAAGGGGTGGGGGATCACTCGTTTTGATGCAGAACGACTAGGGGTGGAAATGGTTCGGTTTAGCTCGGTTTGGCCAAATTTAGAAGTCAAACCGCTAACATCGGTTTGGAAAAATTCCAAACCGAGCTAAACCATACAAATTTTCAAACCGAGCTAAGCCAAACCGCTATGGTTCGGTTTGGCTCGGTCTAAACCGCGGTTTGGAATCACTGTCTTCTTCATCTGCACAAAAAGAAGGATTATTAGTTAAAAAATAAAATAAAAAGGATCAGGGAAAGCTAATTTAAAAGAAACGGGAATACAAACCATTTGTAAAGATAACAGAAAAGAAAAAAAAAAGAGATTCAAGCAAAATCTATGGAACCAGAAGTTAAGGTAAATACGGAGTACATTTGATGGTTCGGCTTGACGGTTCGGCTTGACGGTTCCAAACCGCGGTTAGGGGCGTTAAACCTCAAGCTGAGCTGAACCACACGGTTTGTCAATTTTTCAAACCAAGCTAAACCGCTTATGTCTAAAAACCGAGCCAAACCGCATGGTTTGGCTCGGTTCGACTTCAAACCGCGGTTTGAGTCGAACCGCTTCCACCCCTAAGAACGACTACCTGGGTTGTTGCTCCCTCCCCCTGCAAAGGAGATTCATGGGTTTTCTGGGTGGTTTTTTTTTTTTTTGTGGGGGGCAGAAACAGAGGGATTGAGGATTGCAAATGACAATTCTTCTGACAATGGTAGCATTTTGATTACTTGGGACTGAAACAACTCGTTTTAGATTTGATTGTTGGATAAAATTACCTTGAAAGTAAAAGATAGGGTTAAAAAAAGTAAAAACTGACGACTTATGCGGACATTATAGGCATGGCTCCATAACAAAGTAAGCAGCCACACAAACATGACTTGACTGAATACTAGGGTCTGCTATCAATTGTTTCCGGAGATGGCTCTTTTCTTACCCTTTCCAAAAAAAATGTGATGCTTATATTGATAATTGACTTGTTTAGTTACTTCTGTAGGAAGTTGACGTTTAACAACTGTGATTTTATGGGTTCATTTAGGATATTCTTATGGATTTCTCTTTGTTCTTGTACAAGGAAAAAAAATATGAGGGATTTGTTAACTTTGTTACCTGTTTAATCTGAAATAAAGGTGGGAGCAAAAGATCACCAACGTTTCCAAGCATCTTATGCAACTATTCTGAAGGCCCGCATGACTTCTCTGAAAAAGAGGGAAAAGAAGGATAAGAAAAGGGCTGCAGAGTCTGACAAGAAGCAAGAAGTCTCAAAGAAGCGACCTGCTACAAAGGTGTGATGTGTTGCCTGGTGAAGCTTTCTAATCTTTTTTTTTTTTTTTTGCAAATTGTTAGGATCTTACATCTATTCCCACCCCTTGAGAATCTTATTTTCTTCATTTTGGTTAAGAGTTTTACAAAGTGACATTGCGTTTTGAACCTATACTATACATGGGAAGAAACGTAAAAAAGATATTGCTGAAGAATACTTGGATATTCATTTTCCCAATACGTGATCAATGCAGGAGTTATTTTGGCACTGTTTATAGTTTTGTTTTCTGGTTTGTGGTTCTATTTTCTTGGTTTTCGGTTTCTCTCTCTCTCTCTCTCTCTCTCTCTCTCTCTCTCTTACACACACATACACACATGTTTTGTTAATTTGATTCAGTTCTTACAGAACTAAGAAAATGGTTATGACACATATACTACTAACAGGTGTGGGATTCTGATATCTTTCCCAGTTTTCATTGATATCAAGTGGCTGTAACAAATGCAGCATCATGGACATTTTTATTTCTATCAAACACATACTGACATATGACCCTCCGATTTGATCATGATGCCCAAGATCATTTCCGGTGAAGAGTTATCATCCTTATTTTGAGAATTAGCGATTTTCATTTGTAATATATGTGACGTGTTGCTGAAGAAACATATAAATAGAGTTTAAAATATGGAATAATAACAAATCGATCAGGTCTGCGTGATCAAGGTTTAAGGCACAATAAGTGTCCGTCTTGGCTTTAATTAAGTTAAAATTGGAGTGTTTGTTTTTATTTATAATAACTCATAAGTAAGGTACAATCTATTTATATCACGAATAAGCAAAAGCCAAAAAGTCATAAAAATATTATCTTACCAATAGCCAAAATCTTACAAAAAACGCGTTTTTCCTTAAGCTTAGGAAAAACGTGTTTTGTTTCCCCCGCTAGTGCCAGTGTTAGTATAACAAAGTGCCAGTGTAAAAAAGTGTCAGTATTAGTGTAACAAAGTGTCAGTGTAAAGAGTGTCAGTGCATGTATATTAAGTGCCAGTGTAAAAAAGTGTCAATGTTAATGTAACAAAGTGCCAGTGTAAAGAGTGTCAGTGCATGTATATTAAGTGTCAGTATAAAAAGTGTCAGTGTAGCGTAAAAAAATGTCAGTATTAGTATAAAAAGTGTCAGTGTGTGAAGAGTGTCAGTGCATGTATTATTAAGTGTCAGTATAAAAATAATTTTTCCTTAAGCTTAGAAAAAAACGCGTTTTTTATAAGACCAACTCTTACCAATAAGTCTCGAGTTCAAATACTACTACCTACACATTTGTTTATTTTATTTCTTCCCTGTATACTTATTCAATCAATTCAATTCTTTAACTTTATTTAAATTTCTTATTATCATTTAATATTACAAAAACAAATTATTTATTTTTGGACTCATTTTTATTTTTTATTTTTTACTTTTATAAACATAAATAAATTAACAAAAGAGAAAAAATATACAATACATAAATAAAAATTAATTTGTGAATTCAAACTGTATCCTTTATTATATTTTAATAAATTAAATTTTCGCATTTGCTTAATATTTAATTTCAATACATAAATGTAAATTTATAATTATTATGATTTTGAATTATTTCTTTTAGCTTTAGCCCAAACATTCATATTTATTTATTTGCAAATAATATTTTAAAAAAATCAAAACGAGTATCATAAAATCTAAGGAGAAACGTGTTTCTCCTTAGCGCTAAGGAGAAACGTGTTTCTTAACCAGTTTAATTGAACGTTTAACGAACCAGTTTCTTAACCGGTTTAATTAAAACCCGTTTCCCCTAATTTTAATACCTAAACGAAATCAGTAGCAAGCGAACTCCAGCTGAATATCCAGAAACTATATCCAGAAATCAGTAGCAAGCGAAATCAGTAGCAATCGAAGGAATTATGGAAAATCCAGTTGGTGAAAACAGGAGCAAGCGAAAATTCGATTGTGAGTTCACATGTTATTATTGTTTTGGTTCGAATTTTCAATGTGTTTTAGTTTGAAATTTTCAATTTCTGTGTATATGACTTTAACAATGTGTATATGACTTTAACAATGTGTTTTAGTTTGAAATTTTCAATTTCTGTGTATCGATTTTGTGTTTTATGTTTAACGATTTGTGGATATTTTCTGGATATCATTTTGAAAGTTTCTGTATATTCATTTGCTTGTTTCTGGATATTCATTTGCTTGTTTCTGGATATTCATTTGATTGTTTCTGGATATTTTCTGGATATCATTTTGAAAGTTTCTGTATATTCATTTGCTTGTTTCTGGATATCATTTTGAAAGTTTCTGGATATTCATTTGTGTAGTTTCTGGATATTCATTTTGAAAGTTTACGGATATTCATTTGTGTAGTTTACGGATATGCATTTTGATAGTTTCTGGATATTCATTTGTATGTTTCTGGATATTCAATTGTGTAGTTTCTGGATATACATGGCCATAGCTCATGGCCTAGGCCAAGTCCAATTCTAATTGTCTGGATATCCTTTCTTTATTATTCTGGATATTCATTTCATTTATTTCTGGATATCCTCATGATTTTTTTTATTTTTTTATGTTTTATATCTGCAGATTTGAATAAAAGTGAAGATAGTAAGAAGCATAAGAAGAATCAATTAATTGTTCATTTGCTGTTGAAGGTCAAGTTAAGAAGTCAAAGAAGAAATCAAGTGGATGTGGTTGAAAGTGGTAAGAAACGGGCATTTGAACATTGTTGTGTCCCGTAGAAAGGCTTATTGATCTTGGTTTAACCCACCTTTCCGAAAAGAAGATGTTAAATCTATAGGTTTTGGTGGGCTATTAGTTGAATAGATTGCCAACAGGGGAAATTGTGGAATATCTTGTGGAAAGATTTGATTCGGGAAGCTTTATTCAGAGAATCAAACATAACAAGTATTATATAACAACAAATGATGTTTTTGATATTCTTTGTCTTTCTAGGAATTTAAAAAAAGAGCAGATAAATTGTTCAATAGGCATTGACAAAGAGTTGCGCGCACGATACATAAATACTTTTGGGAAAGTTAAAGATGGTATTCCGGCCGTCCGCTTGGTGAACGCATCAAAGAACTACCTAATGGAGGTGATGAGTTTAAACGCCTCTATGTCTTGTTTCTTTGTCAGTTTCTTTCTTGCACCGGTAGTAACAAAGGTCAGCTGTTATTTGTTCTTTGTTGGCATTGGTTGAAGATGTTACTCAAATTAAAAAGTTTGATTGGTGCCAGTTTGTATTGACTAAGATAGATGATGGTGTTAGGAAGTTTCAGGCTTCTTCTGGTAGTAAAGTGAGGTGTTGTAGTGGTTGTGTGGCAATTATTGTAATAGCTTACTTTCATAGATTTCCATATTTGGGTAAACATGAACCAACTGCACGTCCTTTGATTCAACATTGGACTCAAGAGAAAATTTCTGGCAGGGCTGATAATGAAGCTAAAATTGGTTGGGGTGGAGTACTTTATTTGGATAATGTTTATCCTATTACGAGCTATAAGGATGATTTAGATGAAGGAAAAATTGGATTGTTGATTGAAGCTGCTCCTTTTGTTGACGATGCAAGTCATCCTACAAATCATCCTGCAAGTGAAAATGTTCCAGAATTTTTGAATTCTGTTAAAGAGTCACTGGAAATATTTCACAATGATATTAAAGTTGTTATCAATGCTCATATTGCAAGGATTTCAAAAATTGAGAAGGAGAAAGAAAAAGTTAATAATGATGATGTTGAGAAAGGATCTGTTGAAGAGGAGGATTTGCATGGTGATAGTGAACCTTGGGGAAGTCAGATTTTTGATTATATTGATGATATTATTGATAAGTTGAAAACTTCAAAAGTTGAGCTTAAGGAGAAAGGGAAGGTTGGACCATTGCCAACATTTAGGATTTTATCACAGAGTCAAGAATCTGAGCATACAGCGTCTGATGATAATGTTGACAAATTTCAGGATTTTGATGACAGATATCTGCATGAGCATTTTGGGGATAAAGATGTTACCAATGTTGCTCAACCAACTGAAGATCAATCTGCAGAGCATCAAATAGCTAGGCTTAATACAGAGGATCAAGTTACTGATTCCCATCTGTTTAAACAAAAAATGATTGAGCCTATATCTGTTATCAAGGAAGTTGACGCGGAAGAAGAATTTTCTTCACAAATTTTGGGTGATATTGATAATTTGGTTGGTAAAATTTCTCAACATTGTGTTAATGGTGAGAAGTTTGATAAGATGTTAGATGATCTGCATTTGGAACCTGTTAATGGTGAGATTATTCTTTCATCTGAATTTATGGTGAAGAATAAGGAAGTAATGATTGGTATGCCAAAGCTAAAGATGGAAGTGGTTGATTATTGCTTCTCAAAATTTATTCTTCCAGCGTCAAAAAAGTAATATCCCGTTTTTATTTCAATATTATTACAGTTGAAATTTAATATGGTATTCAAATTCTAATATTATTTTTTTTCAGTGTTTTTTTCGGTTTAATGATCTCATTGGGTGGAAGCGAGACGATATTTTGAGTATGCAAGAAGATACGTATATCACAGTGTAATTGTGAATGCTTGGACAATGTTGTTGAACAAGTCGGAGCATAAAAAGGGTGTAATGAAGAGATTTATGTTTGGTGTTCGACCATTCATGCGTAAGTTTACTTTTTTAACAACTTATAAGTATATATCGATTGCATGGTATATATCCATGAAATTTCTTTAAGATATTGTTATCATTTATATTAACGAGCTATTTGGGCGAAACGTTCTTGCAATGCTCGTTATGGTCTTTGCGAAATGCTTCAATCGCTTTTGTATTAGAAAGATGATATTAATGTCGATGGGAATCTAATGGATGCGAAAGAAGTAGATGCGGTATGTATTTTCATTTGTCAATACATTTACGGATATCAGTTGAAAATTTACGGATATACTTTCGATATTTTGGATATATCCATGACCAAGGCCTAGGCTAAGGCCAAGGCCAAGGCCTATGCCATGGCCAAAGTAATATCTGGATAGTCATCTACTATATTTCTGAATATACTTCCAGATATTTCTGGATATATCCATGACCAAGGCCTAGGTCTAGGATAATGTCCAAGACAAATAAGAAATTTCTGGATAGTCACCTAATATATTTCTGGATATACTTATTTTTTTGCAGTTTTTTATCCCATACTTTAAAGGAAGCAGTTCAAATGGGCACTTTACACTATATGTGTACAACATGATTTCAAAATCCATTCACTATTTTGACATCCTTGCAATGAATGAAGCAAAAGCAGCTGATGTTGTGAAACTTACGAAAGCATTGGTATTATTTTATATTTTTCATTTTTGTTTTCATTTTTATTTTCATTGGTTATCTAATATTTTATACTTAAATTTTTTTCAGTATGTGCCTATGAAATCTTTTTTGAAAAAGATTGGTCATCCATGTTCTAATGATTTTGAAGGCAAAAAATCATATAAATTTGAATACATGGAATGTGATTGGGTTCTTGAAGAAAATAAAGCTAACCATGATTGTGGAGTTTATGTGATGTCTGAGATGAATGATTTTCAAGGATCAATGTACTCATGCCCTGAGTTATGTCAGGTACTATTAAAGTTTTTTTATTCATATTTATATTATATGAGTTTGTATATACTCCATATGTTTTAACAATTTTTTTTTTTTACTTTGTAGGATGAACAAAGTATTCGTCTACGAGCTGAAATTCTTTCAACACTTTTGCTTAGTCAATTGAACAAAGATAGGAAGAAGTTTATGATTCAGGAACACACTTTTGAAAAAGAGAAGAAAACAAAAAGAACAGAAGAACAAAGAAATGTACAAGATTCATAGATTAATGTAATTATGTAATTAGGAATCTGGTTTAGTGATGTAATTAACATACTTTAGTGGAGAAATATATTACTCCACACTTTTGAAAGAAATGTACAAGATTCTTTAAAATCTTTTGCTTTGTCAATTTAAAGTTTCTGGATATATATTTTGATAGTTTCTGGATATACATTTTGATAGTTTACGCATAGGACAAGGCCAAAGCCATGGCCAAGGCCAAGGTCAAAATCAAATTCAAGGCCAATTAAAGTGTCTGGGTATTCAATATGGTAGTTTCTGGATATACATTTTGATAGTTTTTTGATATTCAAATTAAGAGTTTCTGGATATAGAATTGATAGTTTCTGGATATTCATATTGATAGTTTCTGGATATACATTTGTAAGTTTCTGGATATACTTTTTGATAGTTTCTGGATATACATTTTGATAGCACACCATGTATATACCTCCTTCAACAGTAATAAATAATGATAAGTTTGCTTGTCTTTAATGGTAAAAAAAAAGCATTCAAACTTACTATTGAATTCAAAGAGTAATAAATGTGTACAGTTGGTAAGTGTATTGAATTCATTGACCAACTTTTATTTGGTTCAAGTACTCGAAACTTATATAAATGCTGTCAGGCAAGCATATACATCAAGTTCAAGAAAAATTCTACCTTTAATAATTTTTCTAGTGATGAACAAAGGCAAGGGAAATTCTAGTGAGACAACTTTGGGTGATTCAAATGATGACAAAAGTTGGAAAATATACATGGTGTGCTACCAAAAATTCATCTATGGTCATCTTGTTGTTTTGCAGCCTTCTTCTGCAAATGAAACTCCCTCATTTCGTTGTCCATTGGAGCCATGTAAGGGACACAATTGTACGGATAAGGATTACGTGGGGATAGTCAATCATGCTCATGAGTTTGGCAACACTCACAATATTGATGAAGCTGCTAGGATTCACCACAAGGCTTTGGAAATGTATTTGGAATGTATTTTGAATGAATATGATCCAAAAAATAAATTGAATGACAACATAGGCGATGATGGTGCAAGTAGTAGTGGTAGTAATATTGTTTAATGGTACTAAATTCTGTTTTTAATATTGTTGTGTTTGATGTATTTTGTAATATAGGTGATGTATTGTTATCCATGGTGTTTTGTTTGAAATTTGGCACTATTGAATCCATGACTTGTTTTGTTTGAAATGTAGTTAATTATTTAATCCGTATTGTTTTTGTTTGAAATTTGGCACTATTGCTTATGGACAAAATAGTACTAGTTGGGATAACTATTGAATCCGATTGTTTTGTTTTTTATTACTCAACTTGGAACACCTAACTTGGAACACCGTCGAAAATCAAGTTGAAGGCCGATTAAAGTTTGGGTATTCAATATGGTAGTTTGCGGATATACATTTTGATAGTTTACGGATATTCAAATTAAGAGTTTACGGATATAGAATTGATAGTTTACGGATATTCATATTGATAGTTTACGGATATACATTTGTAAGTTTGGATATACTTTTTGATAGTTTTACGGATATACTTTTGATAGTTTCGAGATATACCTCCTTCAACGGTAATAAATAATGATAAGTTTGCTTGTCTTTAAACATAAATGCATTCAAACATAACCTATTGAATCCAAAAACCATTAAATGTGTACGGTTGGTAAGTGCATTGAATTCACATTTGACCTGTCAAACCAACATGCTGCATACACATTCCTTGTACACCATCTTCAAGCCCAAAGTACACATATCACTCCTCCATATTTTAATATAAATACCATACGCACAGCTCTCCTACCATCACGACAACAAAAAAAATCCAAATTTCTCAAAATGAATAACAATGGCAGCAACGGCTCGGCGAACGAAAGTTCGGTGATCGATGTAGGGTTTCGGCGAGGAGGTTGAATATGTAGATAATAATGTGGATGTTCAGCCTGGGGTTAAGAGAGGGTTAACCATGGAGCAAAAAGTTGCAAGGCACAAGCGATCAATCCAAAATGGGTGTTTTCCCCTGTTATAATGGGGAAAATGAGTTGCAATGCCCATTCTTCCCCTAGGAACTTTCCGACAAGAACATTTTCCCCCAGGACCGGCTCTTTGCGCATACTATTCATTTTGGATCTATTTACGCGTATGGAGAAATAACCAATGCTACAAATACATCGTATGTAGAACGGCATATGACGAAGTCAATGATGGGAATTAGTGGATGGTGATGTAGAGACTTCTTGTTATTGTTCTTATTCTTGTTATTTGGTTTTTTTTTTTTTGTAATTGTATTTGAAATAATTTACTTGAGTTTGTTTTCTTTCTTAAATTTTATATTTC